>ML804444.1:240415-256976 GCA_009831015.1 Picea engelmannii
CTAAAAGCAATAATGAACTTTCTTAAAACAAAGAAACCCAAACTAAAAGTTCTCTTTTAAAGCGAACTATTCAGAAGAAATCTGATCTTTCCCTAAACAATTCTAAAGAAAACATATGCTTTGTAATTGAAAGACACTCAAAGAAAGAGACTAATCCTTCAAAACCAAACAAAGCAAAGATGGATAAAAGCAACTCAAAGATTGTCAAGAAGACTGTAAATAGACCAATATAGGCTCCAAAAGTTCAATCCAGCTATTCAAAGAAAAACTGGACATAAAAAAATGACAAGACCCAATCCAAAAAAAATTTACAAACAAGTTCACAGGCTGGCAGTGTATTACAATGCGAGAATCAAAGATTCTCGCAGGTTGAACAAAGGTTGACTACGAGGGGTTCGCACTGGACTTAACACCAGGGTGCGAACTCAGGTGTTTCTTGTAGGCCACTAAAGGGTACAGTGCGAGAATGCCTGTAAACAAGCAAAATTTTGAAAAAGGACTAAATTTGAGTGAAATTTCAGATCCAGAGAGTCTGGATGGATCTCCCATAGACTCAGAGACCAGAAAACAAGAAATCAAAGCAAGAGAAACTAGACTAACTAGGAAACAATCCATTCCCCAGTGGAGTCGCCAATTTTTTTATCGGACAAATCGGTAGGTGGAGACACTAACTGATCTCCCTAGATCCACCTAGATCTAGAACAAAACACACCAGAACATGATGCTTTCCTTAAGTTTTAGATATTGAATTTACTAACTAAAGAGGGATGAGTGACATACCGTTTAAATGGCACTTCCTCTCGCCATTGCCATCCTAGCTCCGTTCCAATGCTCATACAATGATGATCCTGCAAAAGAACGCAACCAACCAAAGTGATAGAAATAGAACAAACTCAATATAAACCTATGTATGTGATCAAGGAATCATACAATAAAACACAACAAGCTTTATAGGAAAGAATCATATTGTTGTATCATATTAAATGTGAAAGAGAGATTACAACAATGGCCTTGATGTCATAAGGTCCCTTCCAACTGTCCTTCGTTCCCCACACACTTTCACTCCAAGAATTCTGAGAGCATAGATCTGATAATATTCACAATCTATCTTGACAAAGGAAAATCTCAAAGCCACTCCAACCAAGCTCATAATTCCAGGCCAACCAAAGCTAACATTCTCCATGAGAACTCCTCTCCTTTTATAAGTTGAAGAGGATAAGGTGAGGAGGTTAGGATGATCCCACTAAATCATGAAAGTGAGTAAGATCCAAACCATTTAGATGTCACCTCACCATAGAAGTTTCTCCTTCTAGAAGATTCGAGAAAACGCTTGTTTTTCCCACGTGTAGGCATTCTCGCACCCTGCCTATAGAGAAACCTGCGAACATCTCGCACACTAGCAATGGTGCAACCTACGAGAATCAGGCATTCTCTCACCCTACCTATATAGCAACCTGGTAACTTCCTTTTTTACAGGGTTTTTACAAGGGAAAATGCAACTTCTTTTCTCAGGAAAAGTTCTTCTCCCTTCTCTCTTCAGGAACTCAGGCCATTGACCCCTATGAAGGAAATAGATAGTTTTACATCATTAATGGTCATAGGGATGATGAAAATAATGTGTAACACCTATGTTAACCTTATTGATCTTAATTGGCACAGATATGACCTCTGATTCTAAGGGTGGTCCTTCCACCTCTCTCTTGCCTTCAACTTCTTCGATCTGAATATCACGCGGATCATCTTCATCTGGTGCTTCTTACTGTACCTGGTAGCATGACAGTAGTTCCTTGACTGTCTTCTTATTCTGCTGATGTACTTGTGTGATAACTTCCACTTCTGATTTTGTAATGAATATGACATCTCTGATCTGTTTCATGGTTGTGTCTATGTTGGGGTTCTCATGCTCGAATGAGAAAGTGACTGTAAGGTTCTGTTGGAGTGTCTCCCATGTCTTGGTTCCTTTTCGCATTTCCTGGTCTATATACCAATTCGCTGGTATGCCTTATAAAGTATGACTATAAGGTAGCTAGAGAGGTAATGGGGGGGCCCAGAGGGCCCATAGTGACAATAGTGGAGGTCATTCAATTTAAGGTGGACTAGGTCCACTATATTATTAAATAAGGCCCACTATGGTAGTTAGATATAATAAATGGGTAATTAGATATAATAAATGTAAGAGGACTTCTTAGAAGGTTCTACTTCTAGAAGATTCCTCCTCTAGAATGTTCTAAGGTGATGGTAGCACTATATAAAGGGATTCAAGCAATGTAATGAGACATGAAGAGAGGTATTGTATTGTGAGTTGTAGCTCAATAAGAGGATGCCCCCTCGAAGAGGCAAGTGAACAGGAGAGGATCCATTCCATAATAGGATCCATTGTATGGTGTTTCCCTACCTCAAGGGTTTGATATATGTTATAACCCTAAAATGCACTATACAGGTTTACCTGGCATCAGGCCAACTCATGCCTCTTCCTAGCCAAAGCCATGCTGAGCAAATCCTTAAAAAACCACTTAAAACAAGTAACCCGTGCCCTAACTTCTCACTGGGCACGGGCAACCGCTTGCTGTCCTTTTACTGCACGCGGGCATCTGCGGGCTAACCCAAAACAGCCCGCGGGTACCTAACAAAGAAAAAAATTAGGAAAGTTTCCGCCGGGACACGAGGCTTTTTGTCAGTTAACTGGAACTCTTCGCCATGCATGGACGAGAGTTCGCCTAAAACCCTAGCTCCTTCTAGCCTATAAAAGGAGGGGTAGGGGTACTATTCAAAGGGAGAAAAATCATAGCAAAGAAACTCTGCCAAATTGCCAAGCCAGTTTTGTCCCAACCCTTTAGCCTTGCCTCAAGCTTTAGGAGAAACTCAAGAAGCAACAGTTGGAGGACAAAAAGAAGAGGAAGAGCCCAGGATCAGGATCGTGGGACGGTGACCGGCCTCAGAAATCATTGTAAGTTGGTTTATCTTGAAGTTAATGAAAAAGATACTTTTCCCCGTCCCGAATACACGAGTCTTGTCTATGTTATTGGATTTGTGTTTTATCTCTAACCCTATAATAGATCAGTAGCATGCATGCATAGTATTGTCTTGATTGCAGGAAGCTTTGTGGAAGGAGAAGCAGCAGCAAAAGGACAAGAAGCTCAACGGAGGATCTACTTCAGCCGTCGGAAAAAGGTTGGTTTATTCTTCTCTTGTGTGTATGTAAAAAAAGGGGGTTTCAGATTTGGGTAGAAGGTTAAAAGTTAAGTCTTGAGGGTCATGATCTGCGTATAAGCTTAGAGCCCTAGCTTATTAGTCCGTAGGGTAGAATACCCCACAACAATATAATAAAGTTGTGGTTTTCTATATGGTTTCATATATCTTGTGTGGTGATTGTATTCAGATATCTTTGGATCTATTGTGATATTTTGTATTCAGGTATTTGGTTCTTAACAATGACTAAAGTGGTGAGACCATTCTTCTGGTAGCATCATTTTCCATAGTGTTTTACACGCCTCCAAGTGTTCCGCTGGCATTCCTAGTCCATCATATTTTTGTCGATTGTTCCATATCTATTCTGCGTTGAACCTTATGCCCAGTAATCGTTTGCATTGGTAACAATCTGTGATAGTCTCTTTGTGCGCATCCCACCATCTTGCAGGTGTAGCTTTTAGTGCTAAATCTAGTGCATAATCTCTAGTTCTCTAAGACTTCGTCTTTGTATTGCGTCAAGAAAGTTTCCAAATCATTTAGTTCGTGAAAACTGTGTGGTTCTCCAATTTCTGCGCCAATCCATCTTACTGCGTGGTCTATTCTTGCACACCTTCTTGTGTATACTTCGTGTAGTCTTTGTTTCCAGTTTTATAACCGAGTGTCTAAGTCTGTTATGCATGAAGTAATGCTCCACCAATTGAGTATCCCATTTGCAGTTGGGTTTATATAGTCCGCATAACGCGCAGCTGTTCTGTACAACTGGCTGATTTTGTCTAGATCCAGGCAAGTGAGTTCTATGAACCTCTCTCCTTCTAATGGGTCAAGTGGGGCTATAACCTTGTTGTATCCTGACTCAAATGTCATTTTTCTGGTTTTCATGTTAATTATGTCCTAGTTGTCGAATGCCCAATCCAGACCAAGTAGCACTGGGTAAGGTGTTGTACCGTCTATTATTTCGATGACTTTAAAATCTGCCTTAGTGCGCACCCCTTCCAGATATATGGTTACTCCTTTCAGTCTACCTATTGGTAGGACTCTATGTTGATTTGCTAGATTTAATTGAACATTTGAGTATCCCAGTGTAGGCTCTCCCATGCATTTCCATGTGGTTTTTGGTAGTACGTTCACTTCGGATCCTAGATCTAGTATAATATCTCCCGTGTTGAAATCCCCAATATTAGCATTGATTCTAAATTCTCTACTTGTTCTTATTCTTGTGTGTAGGTGGTTGATAATTTTCAGTTCTAGCTTCTGTTCCGTCTCGCTGCTACATTTCTCTAATATGTTTTGCAATAATTTGATAGATGAAGGATCACTTAACATTTTGATGCATGATTGCAAAAAGTCTTTGATAGTACTTACTTGTTCCTTAGGTTGTATTATGTTGGTATGGTCCAGTGATGGCGGCATGTCATATTCTAGAGATTCTTAGTTCTGTTGCACAGTCAGCGCTGTGTCCTCCTTCTGGAATTCTTGTCGGGCTTCTGTAAATATCTCCTTTTCCTTTTGTGCATCAAACTACTTCTTGGTGTTGTGGTTCTTCTTTACCCATTGGTTATGTGCTGGGTCCTTTCAGACTGCATCATTTCCTGTTTTCGTTCATCCTTGAGTGACTATGTTTATGTTTCGTCCGTCATCCCTTGCTTCAGCTGAAATCCACTGAACATTTTGGTTATTTTGGTTCTTTTTTTCCTAGATATTTATGAGTAGTGTCGGACATTCCTCTGTATCGTGGTCCGAAGCACGATAATACATATAGGTCGCTGGTGGTAGTGGGAATTCCCGTGCATAATGTCTTGGTTGTTGGTAATTGTGACATGTGACTGGTCCTCTTCCACATCTGAAACCTCCTCTAGCTCGTCCAGCTCCTCTATAGGCTGTGCGATCACCTCATGACACGTTATATTGTGTTCCTTGATTATACTGCGTGGTATTGTATTGGGGCTATGCTGGGTTATACTGCGACTGCGCGTTATTATAAGATTGTTGTGCATAATTATATTGCTTTTTCACAGTGTTGTATGGTGTTGGGGCTTGAGTGAACTATGGTGTTGCCTACCCAGTCATCATTTCTTCCTGTATCCTGTATGCGTCCGAGGTTCTTTCCCGCATCAGCTCCATAGTTCAGCAGTATTTGTCGTCGTGGCTAACTGACTTGCAAAATGTGCAATATGAGTTCATTGGGACTGTTTGGTATTTTTGCATCAGTGTGTAATGGTAAGTGTCGCGACCCGATTTATTGGAGATTTCACAACATAATCCCCCCTGTTGTAGCAGGTTTGGAATTCATGCTTCCATATACTGCGCGAACATCAAACATTCATTTTTGTGGTGTCCTTTTGTCTTGCATGTGGTACACCAAACGACTTCTCATTTTTCCTTGTTCTTATTCTGGTTCAGCTGAAATGTTAAGTTCTTCAGATCCTCTTTTAGTTTTTCGATAGCCAGGTATGTCTACTGGTACTATTTCTCTTCCAATTGCAAGTCTTCCTGCAGAGCTTCTGCTTGTGTCTGAAACTTCTGTTGCCGTAGTGGATATTTTAAGTGTGGGAGTAGTGAGTTGAAAAACAAGTGTCAATGTTGCATCTCAGTCATAAGGTATTTTAACTTCCCTTTTAATCACTTGAATCTTTGATCAATCTCCCATACCAATTCTCCTTGTTTCTGTCTTATCTCAATCATCTTGTTCATATACTGATCCTCTGAACTTGACTTCTAGAACTCATTAATTCGTAGTTTCTTAATGTCGTCCAGTGTCCTTGTCATCTCGGGAGCACTGTTTTTGTCTAGAATCATGTACCAGTCTAGTGCGTGGTCTCTTAGCGTGATCACTAGTTGCACGAGTATGGTTTTGTCATCAGTGATCTGCTTTGCTTCCCATATCTTGGCACAAATGAATAGATTCTTCTCAGGGTCTTTTGTTGCTTCTCCTCGAAACTCTGGTAATCTGATAGTAGGGCAGTGTCCTGCCATTCTGAGTACTGAGCTACTGCCTCCTCCACGTGGTGTGGATACTTGAATAATATTACCTGAACTGGCTCCTCCAGTTTTCGCTCCTTGTGTAGATGTGCTTCTTGTTGTTGGACTTCCTCCAAAATTTGGTTGCCTAAACGGTGGTGTTCTCTATGGTGTATTGGTCGCACATGGGTTTATGGGTTCCACACTAACATTGATATGAAAGGGGTGGTTGTCTTCTCCTCCCGTTCTTGGGTCTCCTGTTTTCCTCTCATAGGCAGCGTGTAGGATTTCCTCAATCTACTCCACATCCCAGAGATCCTCTAGCTCTTCCTCATCGCTTTCCAAGCCCTCCCTTTCAGCTATGGCTCTCTTCTTGGTGTTTATGTTATATTGGTAGGGTGATCCACTATGCATTGTTCCTGATGATGCAAAGATCCACTTGAGTTGGTCGTCATCCATCAAGATCAGGTCCAAGGGTTCCTCTTCCTTCTTCTCTTTATCCTTCCCTCCTTCCATTCCTCCTCTTTTTGTTAGTGCTTCCCCCCTTCCCCCATGCACACAAGGAAGTCTAACTATCTGATTCCATTGTCATTACACCTTTGTTATATATCCATATCTTGATAGAAGTATACAGGGATTGAATGTACCTTCCTCTGGGTACTCGTAGAAATTATTGCTCAACTGCGTTGTATGACTTTGTTGTGCCTACCACAAGCTCTGTGATGAATCCTGCCACAATACTGTCAAGACAAAAGTCTACTGCATGGGTGAATTTGTTTTTCACCTGATGCAGCTGCTAAATATGTACTAGAGTCCAATCTAGCTGTCAAATCCGGTTCATCGAGTGATTATCCATTAACCTTAAGATCCACTCCTATAGTAGATGCGGAAAATCATAGAAAAATATTTCATGTAAATCTGTAAACACGTATTTATCTAGGTATCTACGTGGTGTGATTCTAGGGTTTCTATTGGCTTTGTGTGAAAATTCTAGCTCTTTATCTCACAACCAACCCTTGATTTATTCTTTCGTGGGGTTCCAAGGTATCCACATTCCCTTCTAATGGCTCATTGCTTCTTCGATGGTTCTTGTCCACTCTATCTCATCTACTCATTCCTATCTTGTTTCTCTTAATATGGCAATGAAACCATTTGTTGGTTTTATCGACTCCCTTCTCAGGTTATTTGAGTTATTGACCCAAGGTTCATGTCATTCGGGGTTCCAACAAAGCCTCTTACTATCGGCCCTCCTGGTAAACCAAAAGGCAGCGCAGTGCTTGGGAGGTACTGCACAGTCTCACCTGAGATAGCTAAGGATGGTTGATTGTAAGACTCAGGTGTTTACAGCCTAGGACAGAGTAAGAGATAAAGGGTTTCTTGATTAAGGCCCTATTCTGCGAACTGTTACTGTAATCTACTTGTTTCCAAGAATCGCATGAATATAACTCAAAATATAAACAGATTCTAATAATGTGTTTGGATATTCATCAATCATAGTCATCTATTGATTGAAAGAAGTTAAAGATATGCAAACATTCAACATATTACACAGATTTTACCATGGTTCACCCCTCCTGGGATATGTCCACAAAGATTTGTCTCTTGGCGCTTTTATTATAGTAGTTCTTGATCTCCCTGCGCCGCGCCCTTACAGTTCTCCTGTAACACCCTGTTTCCCCCAGTTTGTAAAAAAATAACTGGACTGGCCAGAACTGTGGAAAACTCATAAATGTGAATATGTGATGTAAATGGACCTTGTGGAAAAGGTCAATAAATGTGAATAACATTATGAATTTATATTGCAGGACTACTGAGAGGGGATGTGCAGAATAAGAGACCACGATGGTGGTGGAAGGCACCTAGAAAGGTGGCATTAACTTCCACCGAGAATTAATACCGTATTTGGAGTCCACTAGCCCAGAGAACCAAAAGCGGCTCGCTGGCCCGGAATTAAATGACTCGCATGCTGGCAGGTTGATGGCTCCTCAGGAATTAATGAGGGATGGGGAGGTGAACCGCCCATCCGTAGAGCCATCATGACAGAAGCGCGAGGGAAATCGCACCACACGCAACCTCGCAAGAGGATAAGGTGTGGGGTGGAAGCGATTGGGGGTAGACGCGAGGGGAAGAAGATAACTCTGGCAATATGCAGAGTGAGTGATAGTAGAGAGGAAGGAGAGTAAACTTCACTCCTAGTCACTGGAAAATAGAGACGCAGTCTCACAGCATCGTGGTCTCAGCTCGGGGGTGGCTAGTGGTAAATCCGTTGGGAGTCATTGAGCCTACGGTTGGGTGGAAACGAGCACCCCTCTCAGCAATTGCTTGACCCCTGGTGTTATTTATGATAAGTGTTTTTCCTTTGGCATCTTGAAATATATGTATTCTGATAATTATGCTCATAATCTGTGAAACTGTGAATGATTTCATTATAAGAATGTTTGTATGGTATTTTGATCAGTACTAGTAGTTGTATATTTGTATGGAAAGACTACATATGGCTTATGTCCTCATGAATCATTATTTATATGCGTACTGATCTAATTCAGACTTCACATCTGGTTCTTGGGAGGACGATACCCTTATCTGCCTCAGATAGTACCCTGGGTGAACCTCCCCATAGAGATACCCTCCTTGAAAATCCCATTAAGAACCGGGAAAGAGAATGTGAAGGTGTAAGGCCTTAGTAACCCTGCACAAGGAGGAACGATCCTCTTGAACACCCGAGATGGCATCATAAGGATGAAGTATCGAATCGACGGATGAGATCCCATCGAGATATCTGCGGTCACTCACGACCGTCAGATCGAAGGAAGAAGATGGAGTGTTAAGTGTCTTAACCCTGACAGGTGTTAATCGACGAACGAGATTCCATCGGGAAACCTGTGGTCATGCATGACTGTTAGTTTGGTAGGAGTAAGTAGGGTGTTAAATGCCTTACCACCTTGTTTTCCTGTGTCTTTGTGGGTAGCGAAGAGTTTAGGACCATAGATCCCCAAGGTCCATGAGAGTATCCGGACCATGGATATTTCCACATTCAGGAAGTCATGGGAGAGCCCACAAGTAGGCAATCTATCCAAGCCGTCAGATCTTGGATGAAAAACCTGACAGCCGTTGGATCTGTCAGGAGTTACCCGAGGGTTAAGACTCCAGTGTATAGGGGTGAAAAACCCCGGAATAGATCTAAGCTGTCTGATTAACGGAGGCCACGTGTCAAGAGATCACCTATTTCGGGAAACCGGGAGTCAGGAAATTGAGATTCCCATTGACAAGAGATTGGGACTTTCCATTGTGGAAATCTCGGGATAGATCTGGGTCATTCGATTAACAGAGGCCATGTGTCATAAGATCTCCCATTTCAGGAAATTGAGAATCGTGGAATCGGGATTCCTGTTGACAAGAGTTTGGTATTTTCCATGGTGAAAACCTTGGGATAGATCTGAGCCGTCTGATTGACGGAGGCCACATGTCGTGAGATATCCCATTTCGGGAAATCAAGAATCATGAGATCGGGAGTCTAAGTGACAAGGGATTGGGACTTTCCTGGGTGGAAACCTCGAAGCAGTGGTGGACCATCTGATATAAGGAAGTGACGTGTTGAGAGATTACTCATTTTAGGAAATCGGGGATCAGGGATTCGAGAGTTCCATTGACAAAAACTCGGGCTCTTGCCTTGAAAAATCCTGACCCATAATGTTGAGACAATAGCATGTGGCTAAGTCCCAATGGATGAACGAGATTCCTTCGGGGAATCTCAGGGCCTGTAACGACCGTCTGATTGTGAGGAAGATATGTCAGCTTTAAGTTGGGGTGTGAATGCACAATTAGATAAGTAACGAATAGATCTGGATGGCCAGATTCCACCTGCCCAGATCTACGGCTGAGGATTCATTTCGAATCCCCCCTTGCCATTCTGCCTTTAATGGGGGGGGGAGGGTCCAGAATAGTGTGGCATGTGAAGTGGGGCCCCTCCTGTCCTGTCGACTACCGTGTCTCACTTCCCCCTCTGCCACTTGTACTCCACTTAACCGTGCGACGGGGCCTGTTCTCATTGGTTTTTCTCTAGCCCTATTGGGATTCGTCCCTACTGGTCGGTCGCTATCCCTGTCGGCATTCGACGGTTGCAAATCCGAACGGTTTGACATTACCATAGCGTCTAGACGCGAAGTTCAAAAGACACTGCGTTTCTTTGGACTGTGATCGTGACCCACGATCACATGGGAACGAAGAGAGAGAGAAAGGACCAGCTTACGCTGGTCCTCCATGGATATTTAGGGGTTCTGATTTGGCAGAGGACCAGAAAAATCCGATTTAGGTAGTGGGTATGTGACAAAGTGGTATCAGAGCATGGTTACAACACTTGGCCTACTTGGGCTCAGGCACGAGCCGCATAAGAAGATAATGTTATCTGCGTTTTCTCCTTAATAAGAAGGATTGCAAGATGACACTGTAATCTGGGACATGAACTTCGTTGTCCTGTTTTAGTGTTACGATGGCTACCTACTAAAGTAGGTAGAGCCTCTTACAATTGATATGGCTGGATAGATAAGGATTAAGACCCAAATGAAAAAAAAAAAAAAAAAAANATGGGTATACATGTGAAAATATGAATTTAGGCGCAGATTATAAAAAAATGTATCTAACTCTTGACTAACAACCAACGTTTTTCTTTTCTGCCAAGCGGACGATCAGCCACGGGAATCTACAGATGCAGAAAACGGTGACTCACCAAGAGATGGGAGAAGGCTCCCGCAATAAAGACGAAAAGTCTGACGAAAGAAGAGAAATGGGAACCCCTCCAGACCTATCCGAGACTGTGAGGAGTCTCATGGTTGAATTGCAAAGCTGCAAGGCTGACAATGAAAGGATGATGAAAGAACAAGAAAAGAAAACCAAAATTAATGCAGTTTTACTG
This sequence comes from Picea engelmannii, assembly GCA_009831015.1. Taxonomy (NCBI): domain Eukaryota; kingdom Viridiplantae; phylum Streptophyta; class Pinopsida; order Pinales; family Pinaceae; genus Picea; species Picea engelmannii. Next base: position 251,475 of record ML804444.1, read on the forward strand.
CAGAGCTTATCCGACCTATAGTGACAAATGCAGCATGAAACTGAGATGCAGAAACATGGTCGTGTCAGTGGCCATACAGAGAGAAGCACCTCAAGAAAGGTCCACCCCAGAGGTAAAGGACCAGTTCCAGACGATTCCACTGAGAAGGAAGCTGGCGATTCAGAAGGATCTTCTAGCAGCAGGACCAGTTTCTATTCTCGAAGAAAATAGAAGAAGCAAAAGAATTCCAAGAGTCATAAATTTGAGGAATTCAGAAAGGCCAAACCTCCCTCCTTCGTCGGTGAGATAAAGAAGGGAGAGGAAGCCGAGGCCTGGCTACTTGAACTGAAGAAATATTTCAGAGTCCATGATTTTTTAGAGAATTTGAAGGCCCGAGTGGCCACTTTCAACCTGAACGGAAAGGCTTCCATCTGGTGGGAAGACCTTAAGAGTATGAAAGGGGTCCGCGAGGAGGACCTGTCTTGGAAACAATTTGAGAAGTACTTTCGGAAGAAGTATTTTTCGGAAAGATATTTCGATGAGAAGGCTAAAGAGTTTTATGAACTCAAACTGGGGCAACTCACTATAGAGGAATATGTCAACAAATTCCTTGACTTATTGAGATATGTACCCTACATCAAAGCAGAGAAGGCGAAGGCGCAACGCTTCACCAGCGGGCTACCCAAGGAATACCGGAACCAAATCGAATTCGACGAGCCAAAGACCTTAGAAGACACTTGTCGAAAAGCAACATATTGTCATGAACAATATGGACATCGGGCAGAGTCTCGTGGAGACTAGAAACAGAAGAGTGGTTCGAGAATTCAGAAAAAGGGGATCAAATCCTCAGGATTTAAGAACTAAAAGAAGAACCCTAGAATGAACTTTCCATCCCAGAGTGTACTCCAGTTGAACTTTCCCTTGGTGGACAAAAGTAAAACTTCTAGACCTATACCAGTGAAGACTAATAACCCAAAGAAAGAACCTCTGAAATGTTGGGGTTGCGGAGAAGAGCATCTCCTGAGAGACTGTCCACACTGACAATAGAATAGTCAGAAAGTTTATAACATTTAGGAAGCTCCCACAGTCAATGATGTGGCAAGGAGTGTGTCGTAGATTTATGCAGCATTGGATAATAACCAAGCTGACCACCAAGCTTCAGTGGTGGAAATAGAAGGTATGATTTTCAACCATCTGGTGTTTGTTTTGATTGACCCTGGTTCAAATTTGAGTTATATAGCCCCTAAATTTGTTGATAAGTGTAAGCTACATCCATGAAAACAAACTAAGCCATGGTTGGTACAGTTAGCCACTGGCACCAAAAGAAAGGTAGTGGAGGTCATACCAGCCTGCCAATTAATGTTGGGTGAATTCCCCACCCAAGCAACCCTTAATGTATTACCCCTGGGATCATATGATCTGTTGATTGGTATGGACTGGATGGCCGCCCATAAAGCCGGACTAGACTGTTACCATAAAACCTTAGAATGTGTGAGAAGAGAAGGAAAAAGGATAACCCTTCAAGGGATCGAAAAACCTGTCTCGGTGAGGCAAATAACAGCCCTGCAAATGAGAAAGTATTGTCGAAAGGGATGTCCCCTATATGAAATTCAGGTGTTGAAAACAATCGAAGGTGCTAAACCATGCCCTGATGATCACCCTATCCTAAGAGAATACAGAGATGTGTTTCTGGAAGAGGTACCGAGTCTACCTCTGAGAAGAGACATTGACTTCTCGATAGAGCTCGCACCAGGAGTGGTGCTGGTGTCTAGGACACCCTACCGGATGAGCACACCTGAGTTAGTTGAACTCAAATTGCAATTGAAAGAGATGATGGATAAGGGTTATATTCGACCCAGTGTGTCTCCATGGGGAGCACCAGTCTTGTTTGTGAAAAAGAAGGATGGAACCCTTATATTGTGTATAGATCATAGACAACTCAATAAAGTAACCATAAAGAACAAGTACCCCTTGCCTAGGATCGATGATCTATTCGATCAGTTGGGGGGTGTGTCTATTTTCTCAAAGATTGACTTGAGTTCGGGATACCATCAAGTCCGAATCAAGGGTGAAGACATCCATAAAACCTCTTTCCGGACACGGTATGGTCACTATGAGTTTGTGGTAGTACCATTTGGGTTAACAAATGCCCCTGCCACTTTCATGTGCTTAATGAACAATGTACTCAGTAAATTTTTAGATAAATATGTACTAGTTTTCATTGATGACATATTAATCTACTCTAAGAATAAAGAAGAACATGAAGAGCATCTTAGACTTGCGCTGCAAGTGCTAAGAGAGCATCAACTCTATGCTAAATTCGGCAAATGTGACTTCTTTCAGAAGCAAATACATTACTTGGGACATGTTCTGTCTGAGGAAGGGGTAGTAGTAGATCCCGACAAGATCAAGTCTATCATGGAATGGCCTACCCCAAAGGATATTTTAGACATCAGATCCTTTATGGGATTAGCAGGATACTATAGGAGATTTATAAAAGGATTCTCCAGGATTGGTTGTCCAATCACTGCCCTCCAGAAGAAGGGGACAAAATTCCTGTGGACGCAACAATGTGAAGAAAGATTTCAAACCTTGAAACATCTACTAACCCATGCACCCGTGTTGAAAATCGCTGACCCAGAAGCTGACTTCCTTGTGTGCATAGATGCCTATAAAGAAGGGCTCGGAGGAGTCCTTATGCAGAAAGGAAGTGTGATCTGCTATGAATCCCGAAAATTGAATAAACATGAAGTCAACTATGTGACTCATGATCTAGAACTAGCTTCCATAGTGCATGCCTTGAAAATGTGGAGGCATTACCTCCTGGGAAGGAAATTTGTACTTATGACAGATCACTGTGGATTGCAGTATTTGTTTGATCAACCAAAGCTCAATGCTAGACAAGCTATATGGATGGCCCTCCTTAGCGAATTTGATTTTGAAATCAAACACATTAAAGGGAAAGAGAATAGGGTGGTCAATGCCCATAGAAGAAGCATGAAAACAATTCACCTGGCAGTGGTGAGTACCTGCGATACATATGTCAAGAACAGAGTCAGAAATGCACAAGAAACAGATTCCTTCATTCAGAATGTGACCCTATACCTACAGCAAGAACCTGCTGGAGAAAAATATGAAGGCTACCAGATGACCGAAGGAGGTCTTCTCACTTACAGATATAGAATGTACATTCCAAATTGTGACGACTTGAAGAGGTTCATTATGGATGAACTACATAAAAGACCATACACTGGTCACCCAGGATACCATAAAATGATCATTGCCACCCGGAAACAATTTTATTGGCCTGGATTGAAGAAATACATAGCCAAATATTTGGCCCAATGCATAGAATGCCAACAGGTTAAAGAAGAACATTGACACCCAGCAGGACTATTACACCCTTTACCTATCCCAGAATGGAAATGGGAAACCATCTCCATGGATTTTATCACTCGATTGCCGACTTCAACTAAGCAGAATGATGCCATTATGGTAGTGGTGGATAAACTGAGCAAGTCTGCTCATTTCATCCCCATCAAATCAACCTGCAAGGTGATAGATATTGCCCAGATATTCATGAAAGAGGTATTCAGACTGCACGGTATATCGAAAGAGATAGTGTCTGACAGAGACACAAAATTTACTTCTAATTTTTGGAAATCACTGATGGCTGGATTGGAGACCAAATTGTTGTTCAACACCACCTATCACCCTCAAACCGATGGACAGACAAAAAGAGTGAATCAGATATTAGAGGATATGTTAAGGATGCATGTAATGCATCAACCCAAGAAATGGGAAGACTACCTGCCATTGGTAGAATTCACCTACAACAACGACTACCAAGCATCCTTAAAAATGAGTCCCTTCGAGTTCCTCTATGGTAGACCGTGTAATACTCCAGTCAGCTGGAGTAATCCTATAAATAGGATTTATTTTGGACTTGACATGTTGAAAGAAATGGAACAACAAGTGACTCAGATAAAACAAAATCTGAAGATCGCTCAGAACCGACAGAAAAGTTATGCTGATCAAAAGAGAACTCCAAGAGAGTTAAAAATGGGAGACCATGTATATCTCAGAATTAAGCCTAGAAGGAGTTCCCTCAAAATGGGAGCTTGTGCCAAGTTGGCACCCCGGTATTGTGGACCCTTTGAGGTTATAGAAAGAGTGGGACCTGTAGCCTATCGGCTAGCACTTCCTCCCACAATAAAAGCACATAATGCTTTCCATGTTTCATTATTGAAGAAATATGTACATGATGCTAATCATATAATTGACTGGTCTGTGATCCAGGTGGAACCGGAGGGAGAATTTTTACCAGATCCCCAATGCATATTGGACATAAAGGAAACCCTGCTCCGAAACCAAACCATTGCACAGGTAAAGGTGCAATGGAGACATTTTGGCCCAGATGAGGCTACATGGGAAATGGAGGATGCCATGAGACAAGCATACCCGATTTTTTTTACTTCTGTACATACAATTCATGTTAAAAGATAAGAACCTCGAGGATGATGTTCCTTTAAGGGGGAGGGAATTGTAACACCCTGTTTCCCCCAGTTTGTAAAAAAATAACTGGATTGGCCAGAACTGTGGCAAACTCATAAATGTGAATATGTGATGTAAATCGACCTTGTGGAAAAGGTCAATAAATGTGAATAACATTATGAATTTATATTGCAGGACTGTTGAGAGGGGATGTGCAGAAGAAGAGACCACAATGGCGGTGGAAGGCACCTAGAAAGGTGGCGTTAACTTCCACTGAGAATTAATACCGTATTTGGACTCCACTGGCCCGGAGAACCAAAAGTGGCTCGCTGGCCCCGAATTAAATGACTCGCAGGCTGGCAGGTTGATGGCTCCTTAGGAATTAATGAGGGATGGGGAGGTGAATCGCCCATCTGTAGAGCCATCATGACTGACCAGTGTGAGGGAAATCGTGGCACATGCAACCTCGCAAGAGGATAAGGCGTGGGGTGGAAGCGATTGGGGGCAGACGCAAGGGGAAGAAGAGAACTCTGGAAATATGTAGAGTGAGTGATAGCAGAGAGGAAGGAGAGTAACCTTCACTCCTGGTCAATGGAAAACAGAGACACAGTCTCACAACATCGTGGTCTCAGCTCGGGGGTGGCTAGTGGTAAATCCACTGGGAGTCACTGAGCCTACGGTTGGGTGGAAACGAGCACCCCTCTCAGCAGTTGCTTGACCCCTGGTGTTATTTCTGATAAGTGTTTTGCCTTTGGCATCTTGAAATATATGTATTCTAATAATTATGCTCATAAGCTGTGAAACTGTGAATGATTTCATTATAAGAATGTCTGTATGGTATTTTGATCAGTACTAGTATTTGTATATTTGTATGGAAAGACTACGTATGGCTTATGTCCTCATGAATCGTTATTTATATGCGTACTAATCTAATTCAGACTTCACGTCTGGTTCTCGGGAGGACGATACCCTTATCTGCCTCAGATAGTACCCTGGGTGAACCTCCCCATAGAGATACCCTCCTTGAAA
>ML804444.1:257026-271253 GCA_009831015.1 Picea engelmannii
TATTTATATGCGTACTAATCTAATTCAGACTTCACGTCTGGTTCTCGGGAGGACGATACCCTTATCTGCCTCAGATAGTACCCTGGGTGAACCTCCCCATAGAGATACCCTCCTTGAAAATCCCATCAAGAACCGGGAAAGAGAATGTGAAGGCATAATGCCTTAGTAACCCTGCACGAGGAGGAACGATCCTCTTGAACACCCGAGATGGTAGCATAAGGATGAAGTATCGAATCGACAGATGAGATCCCGTAGGGAGATCTCCGGTCACTCACGACCGTCAGATCGGAGGAAGAAGATGGAGTGTTAAGTGTCTTAACCCTGATAGGTGTTAATCGATGGACGAGATTCCATCGGGAAACCTGTGGTCACGCATGACCGTTAGTTTGGTAGGAGTAAGTAGGGTGTTAAATGCCTTACCACTTTGTTTTCCTGTGTCTTCGTGGGTAGCGAAGAGTTTAGGACCGTAGATCCCCAAGGTCCATGAGAGTATCCGGACCATGGATCTTTCCACATTCAGGAAGTCATGGGAGAGCCCACAAGTAGGGAATCTGTCCAAGCCATCAGATCTCGGCTGAAAAACTCGACAATCGTTGGATCTGTCAATAGTTACACGAGGGTTAAGACCCTAGTGTATAGGGGTGAAAAACCTTGGAATATATCTAAGTCGTCCGATTAACGGAGGCCACGTGTCAAGAGATCACCCATTTCGGGAAACTGGGAGTCGGGAAATTGGGATTCCTGTTGACAAGAGATCTGGACTTTCCATTGTGGAAATCCCAGGATAGATCTAGGCCGTCCGATTGACGGAGGCCACGTGTCGTAAGATCTCCCATTTCGAGAAATCGAGAATCACGGAATTGGGATTCCTATTGACAAGAGTTCAGGATTTTCCATGGTGAAAACCCCAGGATAGATCTGAGTCGTCCGATTGATGGAGGCCACGCGTCGTGAGATCTCCCATTTTGGGAAATCGGGAATCGCGATATCGGGAGTCTGGGAAACAAGGGATCGAGACTTTCCTGGGTGGAAACCCCAGAGCAGTTGTGGACCGTTCGATTTAAGGAGGTGACGTGTTGAGAGATTACTCGTTTCGGGAAATCGGGGATCGGGGATTCAGGACTTCCGTTGACAAAAAGTCAGGCTCTTGCCTTGACAAATCCTGACCCATAATGTCGAGACAATAGCATGTGGCTAAGTCTCGATGGACGGACGAGATTCCTTCGGGGAATCTCAGGGCCTGTAACGACCATCCGACGTGAGGAAGAGATGTCGGCTCTAAGTTGGGGCGTGAATGTGCAATTAGATAAGTAACGAACAGATCTAGATGGCCAGAGTCCACCTGCCCAGATCTACAGCTGAGGATTCATTTNCCTATCTTGTCGACTACCGTGTTGCACTTCCTCCTCTGCCACCTGTACTCCACTTAACCGTGCAACAGGGCCTGTTCTCATTGGCTGTTCTCTAGCCCTATTGGGATTCATCCCTACTGGCCAGTCGCTAGCCCTGTCGGGGTTCGACGATTGCAAAGCCGAACGGTTTGACATTATCGTAGCGCTAAGACATGAAGTTCAAAAGACACTGCGTTTATTTGGACTGTGATCGTGACCCGCGATCACATGGGAACGGAGAGGGAGAGAAAAGAACAGCTTACGCTGGTCCTCCATGGATATTTATTGGTTCTGATTCGACAGAGGACCAGAAAAATCTGATTTAGGTAGTGGGTATGTGACATCTCTGCAAAAGTGGGTAAGATCTATGTGAGGCGAACTAGATCGCACCAGGCTCTTTATCCTACAGTCTAATCCTTAGATCTACCTTCCCTCATATCTTTCTTTCTCAATAGCTTACAAAACTTGGTTCATACAATTAAAACCCCTCACGTATCGCCAACAACAATACTTGAAAAAAAATCACTCAATAACAACCACAATCTTCATAAAAACTAACATAAAATCAACAATGACAACAACAACAACAACAACCTATGCTACTTTCGTATCTATATTTATACATTTTGGGATCTTCATCAACTTACAAAATATTACCAAACCCCTAACCCTTCTTACACTAGGTTTTTCTCCCATGCACGTGTTTTTCTTCCTCTAGCTATCGCTTTCCTCTGTGCATGCTTTCTTGCATTCACGCGTGTTGATCTTTTGCCAGTTGTCACTTCAGTTTCCTGCATGCTTTCTTTCCCCTGATCATCCTTCTTTCCACTTCGGCCTAGTGCCAATAGAACCCAAACCACTTTTGAGCAGCCCCGCAATCACATGTTTATATGGAATCCTATCCTAGATCACCACGTGACCGCCCCCTAAGGTTTAAGTCTTGTTGAGTCCCCGAGGAAAAACAATTAATGGAATCCGGTGAGGTGGTTGAGACATCGTCTCCTTCCATAAATAGAAGGCTAGAAAAAGGACCAACCATGAAGGTAGGCTATCAACCCAGGATAATAGAAATCATGTCTGACAGAAGACTGCATGGGCAGTATGACTAATGTATGCATGCACATCCTGACAAAGAGGCTCTTCGACGCAAAGAATTGGACGCATGATATGATCAGGCCTCGGGCAGTTGGAGCCAATTCTAAGTATAAATATGTATTTTTGATATTTTTTTATGGTATTTTGGTTGAGAAGACCTCCCATCTTGTAATGCTTGTGATGCCAGAGTTGTTCTCTGGTTATGTAATCAATTTGAGACATTCATGTTAATAGAATTCAACTTCATGTTTCTTTTCATTTTGTCTGTAAAAGTTGTTTAAAACACTTGGGTATGGAGGATCCAACTGAAGATTGTTATGTTGTTATGATGGAGGCTCGATTATAGCTGCATCATAATAGGTTTTATTCATTTCCTTGTGTTGTATTTTCCCTCTTACACTGGCTGGATCAGGCATGGAACATCCAATCGAGCAGTTTCACTTGCTGGATGATGGAGGTTTGATCATCATGTTGTTGTAACTATGTTTCTTTCCACCATATTTTAGTGTCTGAATCCTGGGCTCCAGATTTCTCTTGAGTTCAATATTTTCATCTCCAAGCTACTGGAAGGTCGGATTCCCATAGAAGTCTCATTCACCTCTCTCATTTAGTCTTCCCTCTGCTCTCTATTTAACTCAATTTCCTGACTGAAGTTAATGTGGCCCTGACTTCCCTCTGCATTTCCTATCCATTTATGTGTTGAACATCATTCAGATTCTGAGTTTTTTCCATTGAACTCCATCCACATTAAACCAACATCCACCTAAAACTCTGATGGGTACTGGGCTTACCTTCGACGCAATCCGAGGGTGAATTATAGTGCTAACATTTCTGACGTTATTGCCAGGGAAGGAATTGAAGACTTTTCCCTAGGTAGAATGACAACGAGCTTATGATTCTGAAGGTGCATCATATATCAAAACCATTTAAGATTGCATTTTCACCTAGCGACTCCACTTTGGTGACTCCACTATCTAGACTCCATTTTTTTCAGTGTGACTTCCTCTGGCTACACCTAGAACCCCCTGGGACACAACCATCAGATATGGTATTTGATGGTGAACAAAGACTAGACACACTCATTCTGAATATCATTCACCTGGTGACTCCATGATTAAAGGATCGATTAGCGACCCCACTAGTTCGAAATGGAAAGGATCTTGACTCAAAGGTTTGCTCCTTTCAATTTCTCCTTTGTTCCTAGTTTTTTTTATGTTGTTACTACTCCAAATGAGTGGGTTGATTTTTTTCCCATATTTAGAGAATGTAAAGAGGACAACCCTGTAGAGAATCTCTGTGAGTTTCATGAACTCATGCATCAATGGGAGATACATCATGAGGATGTATTATTAAATATGTTCATGTTCTCATTAGCAGGAGATGATCGTGAATGGTATCACTCCTTACCCCCTGCTAGCATCTCCTCTCTGGGATAATTTCATGTAGCTTTCAATAGACACTGTCAAAATTTTTATTCCTTTGAGTTTATTTCTCATAACTATTGTAAGGAATATAAGAACTATGTTCAAAATATAGTTGATTCTGATGCAGACTATGAGGATGAAGAATATGATTTGGGTGAGATGGTGGGACTGGTAAGATCACTTTCTGTAGAAATAGAAGAAGTAAGGGAATATCGTGCTCGTTGCTCTTATAAATATGCAGAGGATATTTCAGTCCTCAAAATAGATGTTCTTGGTATCCCTACTTATGACGAAGAAGTGATTTTGGATACTGGCCAAGAAAAAACAACTTGGGATGAATGTCCCAGTGAAGATGATGAAGAGAATAGATCTCCTGTGGTTTCTTTTTATTATGATTTTGAATCTGATCCTTGGGAGAGCCATGAAGGGGAAAAGGAGGAGCTAAATGCTCAGTTTGTCTCCTGTTCAAAACCTGTAAACGAGTAGATATCACCTAGTACCAGCCATCCTGTGTATGACATCTATGAAACAGATTCTAAGATGAATATGAATGATTTCCAAGAGCATGAAACATAACCTTTTTCTTTATACATTGAACAAAATTATTGTGAGGAAATCACTCATCCTTGGCCTATAGAAATCACTGAGAAGCAGATTGAAGAAAAGAGTTTTCCCATGAGCCCTATTTATGATGATTATGAATATGATCCTTGGGAAAGCCATGAAGAAGAGGAAGAGCTAGAGGGGCAGTTTATCTCCTGTCCATATCCTGTTAGTGAGAAACCATCGCCCGAGGCCAGTCAAACTGCATCGAATGTTCACCTACCTATGCTTACCAGAGATATTCAACCCTGTGTGAGCAGCTGTGGAGTAGAATGGGCTGTCTGTTAAAACTTTTCTGGAGTTTTCCACTCATTCTATGAGCCTGTCAGCGAGTACTTGGAATGGAATTTCATTCATACCTTGGACTCACCCAAATTGATCTCAACTTCAGCCTTTGGGGAGAATATGGAGGATGTAATCGTTCTATTGTTGTGGTTTCATCATCTGCTATCAATCACTGACAGAGTAAAAGAGCTTCTAGTTATGAAGTTACTTGAATGGCTATGGTGAATGGATATGGCTATAGGATTGTACATAAATACGCTCCTTCTGGAGCCCATGTGTTTTTTTTCATTTTTTAGTAGAACAATGTGTACATATTTCCCTATTTTCTTCAACGAAAGTTTTGAGCTAGACTCCATAGCCTAATGCATAAAGCGACTAGAACTACTTGTTCTTGGTAGCTTGCAGGGAGCATGCCATCCCCTGTGGATCCAAATGTTATCACATATATTTTTCAAGGGAAGAATGTTGTCCAAGTTCATGGCCTACACAAACAACGTCAAAAAGTAGCATCCCCCCCAGGGCACAGTTTGGCGAATTCTAAAGTTGGCAGGCGGTTAAGCTTGGCAGTGGTGCTAAATCTAGCAGGTGTGCCCAGATCTCATATTGGGACCAGATCTATAGCCATAGTTCATTGCGGGGATGGAACATTCTCAGGCGATAATTTTCTTGAGCGGTCCCACAATTGAAACCATCGTAAGGTGATAGTGATACATGGAGAAAGGTGGTGGATTGCGGGCCCAAAAGTTGTCTGAACTGAAACCACTTTTGAGCAGCCCCGCAATCACATATTTATATGGAATCCTAGAAGCATGTGGCTTCCCCTTGAGGTTTAAGTCTCGTTGAGCCCCCAAGGAAAAGCAGTTAATGGAAGTCGGTGAGGTGTTTGAGACATCGTCTCCTTCCATAAATAGAAGGCTAGAAAAAGGACCAACCATGAAGGCAGGTTGTTAGCCCAAACTGATAGAAATCACATCTGATAGAACACTGCATGGGTATTCTGACTAACATCTTCATGCATAGTCTGACAGAGAGGTTTTTCGACACAAATAATTGAACGCATGACATTATCATGCCTCGGGCAGTTGGAGCGAATTCTAAGTATAAATATGTATTTTTGATATTTTGTTATGGTCTTTTGGTTGAGACGAGATCCCATCTTGTAATTCTTGTTATGATTCTGAACAATGGAGTTTCCATGGTGAATGTGCAGTCTTGAAGGTTTCCAACTTCAGTCACCATCTAAAGTTGGAGCTGTGCAATTTCATTCTTCCCATGGAGATTTTCAATCTACTCAAATCTGTCCCTGACAACGGCGCCAAAAATGTTATAACTGATAATCACCCTCAGACTGTTAGAGGATAAGACTAGTACCCATTAAAATTTTTATGAGACAAGTCTTAAATGTGGTGTCAAATGGATAGAAATCAGTTCAACAATGTCAAAACACAAGAAATTTTGGATGAAGTGCATCGACAAAATAGGTCTTGTTTTAACTTAGGTCAGGTTTTTTAGGATTATTGTTGATAGGAGGAAGACTTAGTAAGAAATTGAAGTGAATATACCACTAGCTTCATGCTATGCCTATAGACAAAGAAGATAAATGCTTCAGATACAATAACTTCTTAAATCCCAACAAACAAAACTATGAGAAAGCTATAACAATATAACAATCAAACATCCATTTTCATACAGCTACAAAGAATCATTTGAATCCTTCAATGACAGTAAAATTTCATAGTGAGAGAGATTAATATGGAAAAAAGAAATCTAACTTCCATTAAACAAGATTTCATCATATATGGTACGTCAAAACCAAAGTAGGATTTGTTTCATTAACATCACTAAAAAGTTGTTTTATATCAACCATTCGAACCTGAAAAATTAAATCAATTTTAAAATGGTGAATCAACAAGGAAGAGCAAGAAAGGTAGAGGATAACAAACTATCAGCAGAAGCATTCCATTGGGCATGGAGTCAACACATCTTATAGATAAAAGGCACTCAAGATCATACCAGACCAAAAGGAATATAATTGATGGATGGAGGCATAAGAAAGATAAAAAAAACAATAATATCATCAAGCAAATATCCGCTCTGCAAAAATGAATTAAAATATAGCTAGAATAGAGATCATGAAAGCAAACAATTACTACAAATCATTTGCATCTCATGAATCTCCTACCTCATTAAAAACCATTCATCTTAAATGCCTACAACTCCATTCAATAAAGATAACAAGATAAAATGATAAAAAATAACACAAAGTCTGATAAGAAACTCTCATGAATCTCTAATGGAAGAAATGCTAAATACAACAAGCCCTTAGGCTTACAATTGAGAAACTAAACTGCTCCTCTAGCTCTCTCCTCTCTTGGATCAAGAATCCAACCCACTTCAAGAGCTCCCTCGTCTCTTAAATAGAAAATAGAATCCAAATATATTTAGGAGGTCGAATGTCATCTCTTTCATTGGATTCTAATCCTTGGAGATAGGTGGAAACAGTCAAAGAGACAAAAATCCAACAAACTTCTAATTTTCAGGAAATTGTTGGAAGTCATTAATAAATTGTTTCCACCTCCCTACATGAGGTATTTAATGGAGCTAAAAATTAGATTGAGGTGTCCCTTGATATCTAACCAATCCATGAGAATCCATTTGAAACCTCCTTTATAGTTGAAAACCTCCCAACAAGGCGAATATCCAATTAGCTATGCAAAACAGATAATTTGCAACACATTTCGCAACGCATTGGTGTTTTAATTTTTTCTCTCAAATTCCAAACTGGGTCAAGCTGAAATTTGGTTAGCAAGTCAACAGGGATACCATATTCCTCCACTAATAATTTCAGAGAAACCGACTTCGTGATTTTGGTTTTATGATCAAATGTGTAAGAGTAACTGCTACAGGAAATTCCATAGCGCATTCTATAGCGCCCTATTATAAAACTGCTATGCAGATTCCATAGTGTCTTTTTTGTGTCTAGCTAGGTGATTCTGTAGCACCTTTCGTAGAACAACTACATAATAGTCTGTGTATAATATTCTATAGCACCAAGCGCTACGAAATATCTGTGTTTTTTTGTCTGATGCAACAACTCTTCAAAAACACAAAAATTCTTAGTTGATGGATTATGAGATTGTAGATGCCTCCAGTAAGTGAAATTAGAATATTTCCTTAACACTTCAAGTTTGAAAAAAATAATCACCATTAAAATGGATCATCATCATCTCCAATTTCCCTCTTCCAGCCAATCTGTAATAGATTCCACAGTGCCTGTCCGAACTAGGAGTTTTTGTAGCACTGAACTCGGAGCATAATTCAAATCTTTGATAAAAACGTTAGACAACTTTAATGACCAAATCTCAATTATTTCCTTTTAAAACATTGATGTTGAAAACAATGAGATCGACTGACACCAACTTCATAAATGCAATAATGGTAATGAGGGAAGATGTAGTCAAGATGCGCTACGAAATCTCCTGATTCATCGGTGCTGTGAAATGACCGAATTTGCTACTATAAATTTATGTGCTAACACAACCAACCATCCAACATATAACATGTCCAAGTACCACAACCATCGCACCAAGAATGACCCAATAATTCAACACATCATAATAAAATATAACTATCAAAACTAGCACAAAACCATATTAGAACTATTGTAGAAGACCTGAACCTCTAGAATGTTGGCCTTTGTACTTGTTTTAGATTTCAGGTACCTGGGATTAACATTTATCCTAAATTTACTAGTGCCTCGCTAGATAGACACTATGTGACCTGCGAGGATGCCTCTCTTGATTGATATAGTGAAACCCGCAAGGATGTTAGTAATTAGGGTTTTTCAAAAACCCTTTCCTTTTGCAGCTCCAAAAATTTCATAATTTTCATGCACCTTCTTTGTTGCCTCAGACTTCCCGTCTTATTCTCCAAAAGACCAAAATAAACCATAATAAAATAACTAGACCATAAAAATTCATTATAAATATGTTCAATGTAAGTGTGTGAGTGTATCCTTATGAGAGACTCCTTGAGGTGTATTTATAATTTTTCTAGGTAACCTCTTTCCTTAATATTAGGGCTCCTTTAATTTATTTTTACAACCACTTTTCCCCTTTTACTCATTGACTTATGTTATCAATGAAAAATCAACCACAACATTGCACACAATGGTTGAAGAAAGACATCAATATCAGCAGTAATTAGTACACCCAAAACATCAAAATCCATAAAAAAAAGTCACAAACTATACACTTGGTTCAAAAATTAAAGTGTGCAAATTCACCAAAGGAAGCGTGCGCACTATACGCAAAATGTGTGGTCCAATACAACCCTAATAGCACATTGTTCGCAATATGTGCGACTGTCTACGAGAAAAAGCACACACTTCTCATGAACGATGCATTTATGAATCTTGTCGGCCTCTCAACCACTTCCAGTCCGACCCCAAACATGATTTGACACTCAGATCTGAGGGAAATCTAGCTTGGAGGCTCGTCAAGGGCTAGGGAGTGTTGACAATTAAAATTGCCATGGAGTTTTTCTCGCAAAGTGTTGCTAAAGCCTATTATTATTAAAGCTAAATAATACTAGTAGGTGCCAGGTGGGACCCCTTGTAGATTGGAGATCAGGTATGGTGCTTATTTGATGTTGTGTTATCGTTCGACACTTATTACATGGTGTTATAATATTTTTTTATTGGCGATGGATAAGGCATGATCTGTGGTTTTTCTTTTGCTCTAGGTTCAAGTTTTATTTCACAATGACCTATGTTATCCTTGTTATCACTGCTATCTATTATTGGATCTATTACTAAGATACCTACACAATAAACATGTTCGCAATGACATATATGAGCAATGGGAAAGAAATGAAAATAAATGTTACAAATGCAAAGGGAAGAATTCAAATTATGCTATATGCTACTCTACATGCATTGAATTTTAATGGCCATAACTTGACATAACAATAGGCTAATGGTTATGCAATTTGATTGAGTTATATGGTTAATATACATATGGATGTTTTGGAAGGATAGGATGTGGGTGGAGCATTTGAAAATATGATAGATTAAGTCATGTGTAATGGTGATTATGTTATGGCATAAAGTTTGGGATGGGCCGCGCTATTGGTTTTAATGGGTGATGGTTTTGATACATGTTATGATTAATGGTGTTAATGAAAAGCTTGTTGGCATGTACTAAGGAGTTAATGAACTGTGGGTGGAGGCAACATGCATTTACTACACATCACCCTTACTCCTTATGTTGTCTGCCACCCTAGTCGGGATATTGTTCAACCTTGTTGTTGTGGTTATGCTCTGATTTCTTAGCAGAGAGGAACTGCTCGGCCAACTCACATTTTAAGGTGTTTGATTACAATTATGTCTTTCTTTGGCCATTCATGAGTTTGGTCTGGTTATGAAATGGATATTGTATCATGTGTATTGATTTGTGGTTTCTTTAAGTATTGCAACTGTGTAGAATTGTGATTTTGGAATGAAGCGTTGATGGTTTTCTCTACAATAATGTTGAAGTCATAGTGTTATTGGTCATCCTGGGTGTTTTCAGCCATAAGGGATCTTTGTTATCCTTGCTGGTTTAGTTGGAGGTTCTTTGTTTGGTTTTGGGTGGCTAGTTGTCTTCACGCTTTCGTATCGTTGTATCTAGTCTTTGGCTTTTATGGGATTTAATGGTTGGAAGTGCTTGTGTCATTGTGCATTTTCCACTTGGGCATTGGTTTGTTTTCACCACTAAAGGTCGTGCAATGGGTTATTTTGTTCTTCTCGGCCCTGCATTCACCTCAAATTTTTGGTTGTTTGAGTGGAGAGCCATGAGGGTTATACCTTGCGTGTGTTAAGTATCATTACCAAATCAAATCAGAGACACACTCCTCTGTTATAGCCTCACCTGTCATAGGTTTTCATCACCCTTTCCATAGAATAAGTTGTGGTTCTCTTTGTGTATACACCATTGGTCTTAGAGGTTTTCACCATAGAGAAGAGTCAGTCCTGGTCTCCCTGTGTTGGCCATAGAGCAAACCAGTAACTCTACAGGTCTGAGGGTTGATAGAGAAGACCGACGTGGCCTATCAGGTTTACTATTGGTTATTGTTGGATGGTTGTATATTGTTGACAAAATTGAGTACAGGCTCACCTAGTTGGTCATTTGACAATTGTATTGGTTTTGGTATCTAGTCACTACCTGTGTTATTACAATGGATAAACCCTACATTGTTAATTGGACAGTTCAAAATACACAGTTTCTCTCCTTGTGTTTGATAACCCAATATTGTTTTAATTGAGAAAGTCACAGCCTCGCTTCATGTCAATGCATGGGTATGTGTGGTTGCCATAACATGTTAGGTTGGTTGTTGATTGTTATGACAGTCCAAGTATAGGCCCATCATTGAATTGGTTTATTGAAGATTGGGGTTGATACACAGTCATTGTCGTTTTCATTGAATATTATTGGGATGTTAAACTCGACATTGGTTACAATTGTTTAATGATGTATGTGCGTAATGCATTTGTATGTGTGGTGTTCCTACAACACAAATAAATGGTCACTATAAATATGAGTTTTTTGGGGGGGAAATGGTTATGGAAATCGTTATGACTATGGAAGTTCCATCAACCGTTTTCATTATGGTTATTTGATTGCGCCATCAAGGATGAGCCCGAGTTTTACACAACATGTTTTTTATTGCAGTTCGATTAATTTGAGCAATACTGTATTAAATTGATAGCTCGACACGATTGGTTGAGTAGATGATACTGTGAATATTTGTTTAGAATTTTCAAATGGGAATGTTGCATCGTGGTGTTTGAGGTATGGCTTCCCACTGCTTATGATATGGATAATTTTGGGTTGTTCACTCAAAGATAGTCACAGTGTTTTAAGCAAGACTTTATTGCAATTCGATTATTTATATTAAGAAGTTGGGCATGTTGTTGCTACCTCATTGTGTTGGATGGATAGCCCATCATTTTGATTATTTAGAGTTACATTGAATTGGGATTATACAGTCATAGAATTACACTTTCGTGCTTGAATTATTTTGTGCATAGCATGTGTTGGAATGGTGGTTGTTGTTTGTATGTTTAAATGACGAGTCAGGGTTTTTGCAATTTAAATCTAGAATTTTTGGGTTGGTTGTCCACTATGTATGTTTAACGAATATCATGCATTTTAAATGACAGGCCCGATTGCATTAATAGTATAACTTCATTGCAATTTTGAAACATGACTTTTGAGTGTATTTGATGATTGAAGTAATGTGTGGGCAGTGGTTTATTTTGATGATTAACATAGCGAAAATGGTTACTATTATACATGTTGTAACCTAGGTCTGCATCCCTTGTCTCTCCTCTCTTTTTCCCTATGCCTTCATAATTTTTTCCTTTTTCTGGTTGGTTAAGTCATTTTCCCATCACTGAGTGACATGGTTCTTTCTTGCTTCTTTCCTATTTGAGTCTTTGCGCATTTCACTTTCGATCTTTCTTGAAGGATGAAATATACGTCGTATTTGGTTCGAATTACTTGTTATCACATTTTCTGTGGATTGACCTCACAATAGGTTGACCAAGCATTTTTGTATGCATAGGAAATGCCCATGCACACGACACAACAATCTAGAGAAGCAATTTCAGGCTCAGACTGTGGGAACAGACAGGTTAATTTTCGACTACGGAAATCCATCAAGTCAAATATATCAATGGCTCTCATCCATTCAAGTTCCAGAATCGTACGGGTTTTAATATCAAGTTTGAAGTATTGAGTTTCTGAAGATCTGAAGAGACGAAGTCTCGAGAGCATGACACGTCGCTTCGATGATTTTCCTTCGGGAGTTTTCTTAGCATAACACTCATAAACTCCTAAAATACTGAAGCCCAGATTTTCAAAGTGAATTTGGACCATTTGTTAGTCATGACACATGGCAACAGATCATCCATTTCGGGAATTTTATTCCGACATATTTTCATGTTTCACATTTGAAAGTCCCAAAGAGCCAAATGTCAAAGACCCGGAGAGTCGAAGTATCGAAGCACGTAACAACTAGCAGTCAAGACACATTGTTGTTGGGGAAAAACACCCTACGGACTAGCAAATAGAGTTCAAACTTTGCATGAAGATATGACCGAATAGAAATTACTTTCTACCTTCATCCCTAGATTTAAATCCCCTTTTCTTAGTAAATGCATGGAAAGATCAACCTACCTCGTTACCGGCATTTGATGTCGATCCTCCGTTGTGCTTGATTACTTGTTTGCAATACTCCTTCCAAATCTTACCTGCATTCAACACGAGCAACAACTATGCATGCATACTACTTATATACTAACGGGTTAGAAATCAAACATATACTGATCAAACTATAAACATTTCATGAATTGGGACGGGAAAAGCATTTTCTTTATTACTTTGAATGAAGCAACTTACAAAGGTTGAGACCGGACATCGCTCCTCGAACCTGATCCTGGGCTCCTCTTCTTCTATCCTTCAACTTCTTTTCTTTGAATCTCCTTTGGCATAAGGAAAGGATAAAGGGTTGGGACAATGGGAATACGTAAATGGGAAAAGTTTCTTTGCTATATTTTTCCTCCTTTAAATGCGACCCCTAACCCTTCTTTTATAGGCTAGAAGGAGATAGGTATTTGGACGAACCCTCGGCCATGCATGGCTAGGAGTTTCAGTTAACTCACCCATAGCTTTTTGTTTCATCGACAACTTTCCTTTTTTCATGATTTTATTGGTCCACGTGGGTTGTTTTGGGTCAACCAGCATGTACACGCGTGTAGTAATGGATTAGGGTGTGTGGTCCTTTATTCAAGAGGATTTTCAAAGAGTTGTTCAATAGTGTTTTGGCAAAGAAGGGATGTGAGTTGGCCTGATGCCAGGTAAGCATGTGTGGTGCAATTTAGGGTTATAACAGATGCCCCCTAATGTGTGAGGTCAGAAGAGCATCTGATGGCTGACATACATTACTAATCTTTACTGATGTGTGTTAGGACCACATATTGTACCCTTTTTGCCCATACTTTTTGCTATTATTTTACCCTTCATCACCTACATTTTGACTTATACCATCATTTCATCTAATCATTCCAAGGTATACAACGTCCTTTCTCATTACTTTATGCTTAATCCGTTTTGCATAATACTTTACATTACTTTTGAACCTAACCATTGATTAGAAGTGCAGAAGTGTCCATATTTGCAGAATAGTATTTCAGACCGATGCTGAAACACGGAAGCTGCTACATAGTCCGAGGAAGCACATGCTAAAACACGGAGCTGCTACACAGTCCGAGGATGCATATGCCGAAACACGAAGCAGCTACATGGTTCGAGAAGGCAGATGCTGAAACACGGAAGCTGTCACTCCATTCAGATATACAGATGCTGAGACACAGTAGAGACCGCCACG
>ML804445.1:1694-31719 GCA_009831015.1 Picea engelmannii
ACTACGAAATTGGTTGGAAGTTTTTCCTATCGACTCAGGAACGAATGATTACACTGATAAAAGCCATCGAGGAGGGATTCTACAGGATGCTTCGAATCAGAGTCTAGATCATACAGAGACGGCTGCAAGATCAATATTATTTAATAATGTTGAAAACAATTATGGACATGACACGGGGATTATAAAAGTAAATCATTTTTGTTTTATAATATGTGAAAACGTTTCCTGGTCAGTTCGAGTTCAGGTCCATCTAATGGTATAAAGGAAGTTGCGCGCAACCATCTGAGGAGGAGGATCGTTTTGATGAAGACATAAACCTTCTGAAGGAAGTATTTTTGGAGATAAAATCAGAGAGAGAACTTTGGCAGGAATTTCATAGAATGATATGCTTAGAGTGCTGTAAGGACTGTCTCATTTCATCATTTTCCTCCATCTTCAGCAGAGATTGACGAAATTGTCGGCAGCAGGTGGATTTGCAAAGCAGCTAAAGAAATCGGCGAGGATGAGTCATAAGGTAAAGATTTACTTGTTAGTTGTTGTATCAAGGCTTGATTTTATTTGGGGTTAATCAGTTTCTGTACGCAGGTTTCTCTTTGCAATTTGCCACCATTACTATATTCCACTTCTGGCTCAACTTTCTTCTTCCTTTTTTATTCTGAGTCTTTCTATTGTGCATTTAATCTAGAAAGACTAAAAATCATATACACTAATCTACCTAGAGACTTGCAGATTTTGAAAATTTGTAATTTGTATGGAAAGTTTTTTTTAACAAAAATCAGTTTTTTTTTTCACTTTGAAATATTTTTTTGAATTTTCTTAAAGTCCATAATTTTTCTTTCTTTCTTTATTTAAAAAACTTTAATTTCAGAAATAAAAAACTGCTAAAATCTTTAAAAAAACAAACTAAATATAATTATGTTATAAATAATCATGTCTATAAAAGTTTTATTTACTAATTTTTAGTGTACATAAACCTTGTTTATTTTATTACTTTAATTTTATGATCTTTACATCCTAACTTAAAAAAGAAAATGAACAAAGTTATGAATATATTATATGTATAAATGTTTTATTCATTAATTAGTTTAATGTATATAACTTTTTTTGTTTTTTTTTTACTATTTTGATTTCATCGTGTTTTAGTTACATCCTAACTCTTAATGAAAATATAAAAAAAGTTATATCATTTAAATGTTATTTATACTCTTTAAATTAACCTAGTTTATTAACTTCTTTAGCTTTTAGTTAATTTTACTTTATTTATTTTTCTTTCTGTTAAAATTAAAAATAAAAGCATTGTCATTCTATTTTTTGTGTATTTCCGTTATTAATTTTAATTTTGTCAATACAAATGTATAAACTCCATATCTTCGCCCCTTGAGCTGAACCAACAAAGCATTCCATTGAATGAAGCCCACTTCCCTCCTAGAGAGCCACTTTCGGGGGAGAACTCTTGCTCCCTGGCTCCCTGAAACCAAGAGACGAGACAGAAGATGCAGATGATACTAGAGATGCAGAGTGAGCTTCTATCCTATGTCTAGGAGTCGAGAAGAGAGCACCTTCAACCGACAAAGCACTTATTTCCTGCTCTTCCTGCTTGGCCAAGATGTGTTAAATGGAACCTTCTTCAAAATGTATCTAAAGGTGGATAATGGGACTACTGGTCTGCTGCTTTGACTCTATCTCCAACTACTGTGACGAAAGAAAGCAAAAAACTCAGCTTCTTGCAGGTCCCAATAAGCGGGTATTTGTATAAACTCCATATTGAAGTTGTTAAAGTTGTAAATAACATAAAAATCATGAAATCGCATAAAAATTAAATATTGTCAAAAGGTTAAATTATAATGCAAAGGAATTCATGCTTGGACTATAGGTTAGGGTAAATTTGACTTAAAGTTCAATGTGCATTCTTTTTTGGGGATTTAAGTCTCGCCTAGCCCCGTGGGAGGTTGAAAATGTTGAATTCTGAGACTCTCTAGTCTTTTGGCGTCAACATTGTTGTAGTTAGCAACTAGGGTTTATCTATTGGTTATAGTATGGCTTTCTGGAATAATTATGTCAAAGTTTAAGGTGCTTGGGGGTGGATTCATGCCTATGGATGGGTGACAATAGAGATATTGTCTATGGTGAAAATGAGCACATCAATTATTTTAACAGGTTATGGTCCCACACTATCTTCAGACAATCTAACCACTGGAAGGTAGATTGGGAGGTTATTTTCTCATTGCAGCACCAGTTGTAGTTGCAATCAGAGTTTTGCTGCAACAATGAAACCCTAACCCTCTTGTTGAGGCACCTTAAGTGAAGCACTTGACCTAATTCCTGGAAATTCTAGTGTGCCCTAGCTTAGCGCATCTCTTGGTACCCTCAACTAGCAAAAAAGCCAGGTTTGAATTTGTGGTCAAAGTCAAAGTCAAAGGTTGACTAGTCAAAGTCAATGTCAAAGGTTGACTTATGTTCAGATTGATTTTGTGGTAAAAAATTGAAATTTCAAATTTTCTAGACTATTCTAATAATTGAACCTTCTAATTTACTTTCTAACCTCTCCTTGCCAAGAGGGTATCTAGTTCAGATTGGAAGACAAGTTGGACGATGCTACAATGATTTCAAGGTATGCACTTTTATATGATTTGCAAGTTATATCATCTAGTAAAACATGGATGTGTTTGTAGGGGATGTACAAGAGACCTTATCCAATAAGTATTCTTGGATTCAATGCGGTCAAAGGAACACGCACACCATCCATAGCAGTTGAGGCTTCAAGTTCCATGTTTGATTAAATTGATAAGTTTCAAATTTGCACATATCAAGGTTGATAGTTGCTACATTACAAATTGTGAAAGCAATATTTGAAAGGTTCCATTATTGCTAGATGTAATGAATACTTGATGGGATGTGAATACTTTTGATATAGATGCTTATTGTACTTGTTTGCAAGATGAACTAACATCTCCTCTAGAGAGATATTTCTATTTTTGCTCCCAAGAAGTTCACCTTGATCATACTATGTTGATCATCATGAAATCATTATCCATTCTTGTTACCATAGATATGTTCTTATGAAAATGTTATTATACTAGAAATACTTTTATTGTTCTTGTCTCGGGTAGGTTATCTTACAATATTTCATTGTAACACACCGGACCCCTAAGTACCTTTTTAAGGGATGGAGCATCAAATTTTCACTTTTATTAATTATCTCAAATCCTTTTCCTGAGGTATCCATCATCATCTTCTCGTCAAGAGATTTCCAACAATTGTTACCATGCTTCAATCTGAGCTCTGGGTTGGAAGTTATGCCCTTCTGAAGCTCTTCCGACATCATTGGTCAAGGGCCAGGTGACACCCACGTGGGTTCACCTCATTTTCACCATCCTACTTGGAATGGACTCGACCAAGGTTGTTACTCTTTAGCTATGACATGGCTGTTAGAGCAGAGGTTACAGGGGATGTTCCCCAAAGTCCCGGAGTTCCCAACACTCCTGCACCTATGGTGGAAATCCATCCACCATTAAATCTAACAGTTGAAATTCACCCTCGTTTAATGCACACGCTTAAGGGATTTCGACATTTGGCGTTGAACGCCCTTTTCTCTATTCACATATCCTCTCGAGTCCTGAAACCCCGGAATCATGCCACGTGGTTCCATCCTTCGACCCTATTGGAGCATACGTTCTAACACTCTAAGCCTCCCAGAGTTTTGAACTCCAGAACTCTCGGGGTCCCATTAGCCATTAGGTCAATAAACTATGCACCAAGGGGTGACACATGACAAAGAACATAGATGACACGTGGCCGTATCAATGGGAGACACGTGTCACGTTCCAATTGGCATATAAGGTCTTTAGAAAGTATGAATCGAGATGAAATATGGCATGTCGAAAATGGGTCTACGTCACCCTATGTGATGTCATCGTGCCACGTCACTACGGACTGATAGCCTTTGGGAGCCTCCAACCTCTCCTACCTGCGAAATTGCTCGGAGCTCCAAAGTCCGAACTCTTGCAAGCAACCTCCCAATACACTTTTATCCCACAGTCGAGATAGGTACACGTAGATCCATAGATCTACGACCTCTGTTGCTTCGCAGCTTCAGAATTTGAGGGTTTGGCTGTGTAATTTCCTTTTTACTCCCAGATTAGTTAGCGTCGGACTGACCACGGTCTAGATCGAACAGTCAAGCGAGGTCTCGAAGATTCTTCGGATTGATGGTAATCATTGCTTTGCAACTTCGGTGTTTGGGGAAACTCCACGCCTTGCTTCCTGGATCACTCGAAGTGGGGTTTAGCCATAGAGTCGAATAATGATTGGACGACCCATAATCTTCCTTGGTTTAATCCCATGGAAGACATTTGGCAGAAGACAAGGGTGACACATGGCCCAATCAACTCATGACACATGTCAAGGTCTATTTGACACATAAGGCTTGTGAAGGTCACGAATCGGGGTGACACATGGCACACCTATTATGGGTCCACGTCACCCTAGGTGACATCAACATGTCACGTCACTCCGACCTTTGGTGTTTCGATGATGTTCTCATTCACCAACATGTCGAACCTCCCGGAGTAGGACTTCGATGGAGTGTTATACGCTAATCCTTCCACTAGTTGATTGGATGGTTAGGAGAGGTTCCCAATGGACTACCCCAAATCAATGGCTCACAACTCTAGCTCAAAGGTCCCTTGGTCTCAGTGTTAGGCCACTCTTAGAGGGACACTTGTTAACCCAAAACACGCTGGCAAGATGCCTCACACATGCTTCAGGTCATCGACATCTCTTTGCTATGTCACAAGGCCACCACACATGGCATCACCATTGCTCAACATGTGGACCCCCCACATGCTCTCAATGTGATACGCACGTCCCCATGATCAAACGGTCAAGAGGGATCCCGAAGGATCCTTAGATCAACGACCCACATTACTTTGCGACTCCGACATTCAGGGTTTTGGTGTTATAACAATTTTGTTCTCCCGAAGTGGTCAACGCTGGACTGACCATAACATATATCCAACTATCAGGGGAGGTCTCGAATACCCTCAGATCTACGAATTGCTTTACTTCATGTCTGAGAAGTGGATCGGGGTTTAAAAAAGGGATGAATCCTATGATAACGGGTAAATGACCTCCAACTGTCGGGCAACCGTCAAGTTACCAGTTTGATAGGTCACCTTTGACGCAATATGGATGTTATGAGGATTCCAACATCCCTTAGCTCCAGACCCCCGAATCCCCGAAGCTTAGAAGGCTTATCTCCCATTGGGAATAGTGTTGGGTTCCATGGTCCTGGTCATATGAGTTTTTTGACATGTTCTGAGGGCTACAGCCTAAGCTCTCAACTGAAATTTGGTTAAGACCGTGGGCATGAGCCCATAGTTACTTGGATGACTGGTTCGAAGGAAGTGCCCTTCGTTTACAAAACTTGAATTTAGTTACCTGTGAAGGTAAATTTGAGGGGTCAAAAGGACTGAAGCGTTCCAGCGAAGTCTTCCCCGATTCTTACATTACTAAATCGATCCTTGGGAAATTTACCTTAAGGATTTTCCAACCAACATAGAAACCATAAACTTATTCCTAAATTCATTTCAAGACCCATGTCTAATAGTTCTCTTGCTGCTAAGCAGAGGAAAACATAAACCATTCAAATGTAGGGGTTCACAGGAGAACAATAAGAATTTCTAATATTCATCATACAATGCAAATTTTTGTCATAGACACAAACATCTAATCACTCATTTTAATTCTAATACACAGGGTATATAAAATACTTATCTATTAGAGTTGATCACAAACCAACTGACTGTGGGTGTTCTCCTTTCCACCCAACCGTAGGTGCATAGGAATTCATTCTTAACGCTCTGGCCACCCCCGTGCCAGGCCATGATATCACTAGGGAACTTTTGCAGTTTCTCAGAGATTCTTTCTCTATCACAGCCCCTGTGAGGTTTATCAGATGCTTCATCAACATCAAGCTTGCGACCTTCTGCTCATGTCATGTTTTTTGCAATCTCTTAGTTCTTCTCTCTTTTACCAGAACAACTTAATCCTTTTATTTCTTCTTCCCAGTTGGAGAGACTCACACGATCCTCCTCTTTTTGAATGGTCTCCTTCTTCTCTTGCACATCCTCTCCTTTTTTCCCAGGGAGGTTTTGGACCTGTCATGTTCCTTCTGTCAGAAGGAATTCGGTTCAGTCTGTGCCTGCAGGAAAAATGCACGATGTGGTACTTCGGACTGACATTTTTTTTGTCTCCTCAGCCAGACTCTCCATGCTTCCATTCATGGGGGTAGTTGATTTTTCAACCACCAGTCCTTATTTCATTAACTGATTTTTCCTTGGTATCAAGATGAGGCTTATTATTTCAACAAAGAGAATTTGAGTCATTTTGACATAATGAACCCTCTCTACATTTTCCTCACTCTTTCCTCTAGTGATATCATGGCCAGTACTTCAAGGCTTCACCCCCACAGTCAGTTATTGATAATCTAAACAATAATACATTTACATTGTTCGCATGCCATAGCATAGTAATTATAATTAATGATTAATTACAAGCTGGGGGAAACAGGGGTATTACATTCATGGAGGCTACCATGGAGATGTATTTGTTTGTTCCAAATAAGTTAATATAGAAGAATGATTGATCACAACACTGGAAGAGTGTTGAAGAATGTTGATTGTTATTTTCCTTTGTTATTGTTCTTGTTCCAGGCAGGTCACAGGTGATAGCTCTTGGAGGAAGCTATAGTGACAGTTGCAAGCATGGAGCAGATGAATTCATCAGTGGTGAAGCAGATGGTATCACCAAGTATCAATTATAAAGGAAGCATGGAAAGAAAAAGGAGTTTTGGACATCCTTCACTCAGATGCATGTCAACCTTCTCACTAAATGGGTATGTACATTATGTTTCATTTATTGATGATTTCTCACATAAAACTTGCATTCGTTTCTTGGAAGCAAAAGGGAAAAATATTTAGTAAGTTCAAGGAATTCAAGCACTTGTGGAAATATTGTATGAAAAGAAGTTAAAGATCTTGACGTCTGATATTGGAGGAAAGTAAACCTTAGATGATCTCAAGACATTTTGTAGAGAGGAAGGGATTAGGAGGGAGATCATCACTTCCTACAATCCTCAACATAATAGTGTGGAAGAAAGAAAGAACTATTCAATTATGGAAGCAGTAAAATCCATGATCCATTATTAAGAATTACCAATGCATATTTGGTTTGAAGCATCTAGGACAGTGATGAGGTCCATGATAAAGATCCTGCAACTCCCAGGATTGCAGTTGCAGAGGGAAGTAAGAATGTTGTATCATACATGGAAGAACCACAAAGATCTGAAGATCCACACGAAGATAAGACTAAGAAGAGAAGACCAACTTGAGCTCGTGAGATCATGAAGAGAATTATTATGCTTCATATAGAACTTTCAAAGAAAGAAAGAAGTCAAAACCATATTCCAGCTACAGAACCCTCTACCTTTGAAGAAGAAGTCAAGCAAAAATAATAGAAGGAAGTTGTGATGGAAGAATATCAATCATGAAAAACGATGTATGAAAATTTTACCTAAATGAGTTTACAAGATAAAGCATACAGTATATGGAAGTATAGATAAATACAAGTCAAGATTTGTGGCTATAGGTTTCTCCCAACAGGAGGGAGAAGATTATGATGAGACGTTTTCTCCAGTTGCCAGATATACATCTATTAGAGCCATCATATCTCTAGCAACATCCATGGGATGGAGTTTACATCAGATGGATGTAAAGACCACCTTTCTTAATGGAGTAATTGAGGAAGAGGCATATATAGAGAAACCTCAAGGTTTTGAGGTACACCCAAGAGAAACCCATGTATGTATATTGAAGAAAGCCTTGTATGGACTTAAGCAAGCTCCAAGAGCTTGGTATGCATGTATTGATAGTTATTTGACGAGACTTGGATTTTCCAAGAGTCGCGCTAATCCAAACCTCTATTACAAGTTTGTGAACAATGCACTTGTGATTCTATCGTTATATGTTGATGATAGGTGCAGAGCCTCTCATTATTTAATGTAAGAAGGAGATAGCCTCAGGGTTTGATATGAAGGATCTTGGTCTCATGCACTATTACTTGGGATTAGAAGTATGGCAGAAGTGCGGTGAAGTTTTCCTAGGACAAGGGAAGTATGTTGTAAATATCCTTTAGAAGATTGGGATGATGGATTTCAAATCCATGGAAACTCCCATGGTAACATATCTGAGGAAGTTGAGAGAATCTGATTCTGATCCAGTAGACTCATCCCTGTACCAGAAGTTGATTGTCTCATTGATGTATTTGGTAAATACCAGACTGAACATTTTCTTTGTTGTGAACATGTTGAGCCAGTTCTAGGTGGAACCCAGACATGAGCATTGGATAGATGCAAAGCATATCTTGAAATATCTTTTTGGGACTATAACTTATGGTTTGAGATATGCCTCAAACAGTGAAGTACAACTGCATGGATTTACAGATTCAAATTGGGCAGGGAATGTAGATGACAGAAAGAGTACTTCTAGTATGTGTTTTAGTTTGGGATCTGCTATGGTATCATGGGCTAGAAGAAAACAAAAGTCTGTTTCACTTAGCACTTCAAAAGCAGAGTATATTGCAGCTTGTGATGCTTGTACGGAAGCAGTATGGCTCTGTAAGTTGGTTTCTGGACTACTTGAACAAGTGTTGGATTCGACTATGATATATTTTGATAATCGAAGATGTGTGAAGCTCTCAGAGAACCCAGTGTTCCATGACAGGTCGAAGCACATTGAGATCAAGCACTACTTTCTTCGTCATAAATTCTAGAGGGGAGAAGCGGTTCTCCAATATATCTCCATTGATGAGAAAACAAAAGATATTTTGATTAAGCCTCTGTCCAAGTTAAAGTTTTCATAGTTGAGGGACAAGTTGGGACTTGTGGATATTTCCCCCTTGGTTAAAAGGGAGGAGATGACTTCCTCGGTTGGGAGGGAGTGTTGATATGTGGCATCGTGGACTATCAGTAAGTTGTAGATCCATACATGCTAGTACATCTTATAGATGATCATACAACTTAGATATGATGCTTGCATCATGCTAGATAGAATCATGCTAGTACAACTCAAATATGATACAGATGGTTGGAGTTGTGGATGATAAAGTGGTCTGAGGGGCATCGTGCTAATGCAGTTTAGAGGTGGACATACAACTTGGATATGATGTATTGACATCATGCTAGTTATTTTCATGCTAGTACAACTTAGAGACGATGCTGGTGAGTTGCATCATGCTAGAGATGGCCATGCTAGTACAACTTAGAGGTGACATACAACTTAGATATGATGCATTGGCATCATGCTAGATACGCCATGCTAGTACATCTTAGATATGACCATACAACATAGAGATGATGCAGAGGGCTTTTGTCATGCTAGATATGATCATTCTAGTACATATTAGAGGTGGCATACAACTTAGATATGATGCATTGGCATCATGCTATATATGTCATGCTAGTACATCTTAGAGCTGAACATACAACTTAGATATGACACAGTGAGGCACTGATATACATCATGCGAGTGCAACTTGGATGTGACATACAACTTAGATATGATGCATTGGCATCATGCTAGATATGTCATGCTAGTATGACTTAGAGATGATGTAGATGATACTCCAAATCACACCAGTACAAATTAGATATGATGCATTCTCATCATGCTAGTATGGATTAGAGGTGATGCAACTGATGAAATCGTTGATACAGGATGATATCAGATGATATGATTTGTTTACTATGGAGATTGTATGTTTCTGGACAGTAGTTGTATGATACTATGGTGGATGTGTTCCACTGGTAGGGACTGTGTGTCACTGGTTAGTAGTCGTGTGCTACTAGGAGTGGTTGTGTACCACTGTACAATAGTTGTATACTATTATGGACAGACACAATTGTGTTCTATTGGATGAAATTGTAGCAGTTGTATGCTACTATCTTATTTCCATGGAGACTACCACTAGTGTTGGAGATGATTTCCATCTAGATAGATAGTGATGATGTTGCTCATGGTTTGATTTGTGTGATCATGAGATAGCCCGTGTGGCTATGACGATGCTAGCAGCAGAATGGTCTATTTGTGCTCAATACCATTACCATTAATACCTCCCTAGCTAGGAGGGAGTGTTGATGTTACGATAGCTATGGGAGGTATTAACCTCCATGTGTAACCTTTGACTAGATTATAAGTAAGAGAAAACCTAAATAGATGTGTGAAAACCATAAAAGAGAAGTCAGCCTAGAAGAATGAATAATATTAGAATATAATTACCAAAACGTTAGGTTGGCCCAGCCAAAAAATTCAATGGACAAATTAATATAAATAGAGGAGTCTTGTCTCATTTGTTCACTCACCACACTCACTCTCTCAGCCAGTATAGTGCATGTTTGGAGCTGCAGTGGCATACAAGGAAGGCACATCTTCTAGGGTGGTGCTTGGTGAAACTCTTGGTGAAAATATTGGTTATACTCTTGGTGATACTCTTGGTAATATTATTTCTAAGTATGGTGCATGTTTGAGAGCGTAGTGCAGTTGTAGTTGATGCAATTGTGTATGGTACTTGTTCTGTGGATATGGAGACTCTCTCTCTTGTGCACTACCCTTGGAGAATTAGTGCTCTACTTGTCTTGAGTTGTTGTTGCAGTTAGCAGCTAGGGTTTATTTGTTGGTTCTAGTATGGCTTTCCGAAATAATTTTGTCAAAGGTTAAGGTGCTCGGGGATGGCTTCGTTCCTATGGATGGGTGACAATAGAGATATTGTCTATGGTGAAAATGAGCACATCAATTATTTTAATAGTATGCATCCTAGCAATTATGCAACACACATATACGGAGTTGCTCAA
This sequence comes from Picea engelmannii, assembly GCA_009831015.1. Taxonomy (NCBI): domain Eukaryota; kingdom Viridiplantae; phylum Streptophyta; class Pinopsida; order Pinales; family Pinaceae; genus Picea; species Picea engelmannii. The sequence goes on from ML804445.1 coordinate 12,601, forward strand.
GGGACAGTCGCATACATGCTAATAAAATGATTAAAAATACATATTTTTTCCTAATTAAATGTTGTGTTATGGATTTGGTTAGTTACCTAACTCTGTTCACCCGAAATCAACCGTCTATGACCAACTAGATATGTCATAAATACAACATTTGGATCAAGGAGAAAGGTAATGATTCTTTACACATCAGAGAAAACACCTATTTGGCTACACCCACCAAGTCTATAAGCCCATACACATCCTAGTTTCTACTGGTTATTGATCTAGAAACCCTTGTTTTCATTCTCTTTCTAATCACAAACCTATCTGACCAAGAGTCTCACATATATTCTCTTTGGGTCCATGGTGAATATGGATTCAAAACCAACCCTTATAGAAAGAGCTTGGGTGGAGGGATCTAGAGTCTATTTAAACATGGCAACGCCACACCAAGCATATATAATTTGTAACTACCTAACTGTTGATTATCAATAAGAAACTCATTCCTTCGAAGTGTGTTGTATTGCTATTGTTTAACATGCAATCATTTTATGTACGCTTTATAGAACACTATTTTCTCCGATCATTTCATTATATTTCATTGGACTAATGGGTTGTTATTAGTATATCTACCTCTCTATGTAAGCTTTTCTTTTTGAGATTATTGTAGGTTGTAGAGGAAATATTGGAAAAGAGCGAGAAGATTCTGGCAGGTTGTAGAGGAAACATTGGAAAAGAGTGAGAATATTCTGGCAATCAAGAATGACAAAATCGTAGGACTCTTGGTGAGTTAATCCTTCTTCTCCTCTCAATAATTAGTTATTTCCTTTGAATTTGGTTATAATATCTTTGTTGAGTGTTCTTTATGGAATTTGTTTTCTGTACGGTCTGAGATTTGTTGCAGTAAGCCTGCTACTGCAAGGAATGTTTCTCCAAAAGTAGAACTGGCAACCATACTGGGGATTTCTCCCTAGTGGGAATTTTTTGGGTGTTGTCATTTTGTTTGCTTGGTTTAATTGTTTTTCTTTTGTTTTAGACTACTAATTGATACTTAGATTAGTAACTTACAATTACTTGAGTCTTTTCCTTTTTCATTTGATCCATTTGTGTTGCCTCTTTTCTCATTTTTTTTAGATTTTTGGGGTATATATGTGTTGTGTCAACTATTATAGTCGCATACATATGCACCAACTAGTTAGGACAAACATGTACATACACATCCTGCCTTGAGCACAGGTGCACACATCTTCCTAGGAAGGATTTTTTCAAATCTTTTATGGTCTAAAGGTGTTTCACCAAGTGTTTGGAGTCTCTCTTGGGATTTTAAGACTTTGTTTATGTTGCTTGTTGCGTTCAGTAGTTGTTTAGTTTGACTCTTATAAATAAAACAAGAGATTTTTGTGCTTTGCATTTGTTGATCATTTTCAAGTTTTTGAAGGTAGATTAAGAAGTTATTCAAGATATTTTTGTCTAGAGTGGATTTTATTGTTGTTCTTGGTAAATATTTATAGGTCTGGTTACTTTTTGACCTTTATTTTGTTTCTTTCTTGTTGGTGTTAAGAAGGAAGTTTTCTTTAAATATTTCATATTTCTTTTACCTCTTAAACAACAAAGCAAAATACCGATAGAAAGTGTACTTTTGTATTCTTTTTCAGTGCTTTCCTTCGTTTCATTGAAGAAGAAAACTTTTTAAAGTTTACTTTCTCCTTTTATAGTGATTTTTGGTTTTCAAATTGCATTTTTCATCCTTGAAAAGAAAATATTTTCGTTTTCATAGTTTTGACGAAAATAATTCTATAAATTTTCAGTTGCTTTGCATTTAAAAAAATAAATTTGCATCAGTAATGCATTTCATATGAAATAAAATTGCATTTCTTGCATATCATAAAAAGAAAGAATTTGCTTTTTGTTTCTGAAGCATTTTACACTCATATTTTTAGTGAAGAACAATATTTTGCATTTTATGTTCTTATGTGTTTTTCTGTTGAGTCTTTATAAAACACCATTCAATTTCATCCATTACCCCTTTTGAGTAAACAACAACCTCTATAAAATGAACGTTTAATTAAAATTAACTAGGAATTTCATTTTCTAGGGTAAACAAACTAGCTTAGGCTAGGGCCTTGGTTTAGGTTGGAGAATTAATTCTCGTGGGATAAAAGAACAACTTAGGAGTCTGAGATAGGGAGTGAAAAATCCAACTTTCATATAGGTATAGCCAGGAGCCTCCTCTAACACAATAGTTAAAAATGAGGTCGTGTAAAGGAGAGTCAAGGAGATAACCCCTCCCAAGATTGACTAAACATAGTGGAGAGATCATATTTTAGGGGTTTTTCTAGTATCCATACCTCCTTGAGAGGTGTTGCTTTCAGAGCTTCGAGCTTTGTTACCCTACCCATATGTTCGATGTCAACTTTCAACTGTACCCCCCAGATGTCGTCTATGAGTTGGTATCCTAAGTAAATGTTCCTAGGTATCTCAAAGGTGACTATGGGGGGTTTCCCTTGGTAATTGAGGTAGACATTGTATTGCACTATCAATACCCCTAGAGGGTGCCTGACGAAGAGAGGATTACTTGCATTGGGTACGAATGGTAATTGGAGGTCAAGGTAACTACTTCTCACTCCTTCATTCATTGGTCTCGGGACTTGATCAACCCATGCCGGTTTTCAGAAGGTCCTTTTCAACTTTTTCATTTCTTTGGACTCATAACCTTATCCACCTAGGCTAAAGTTTTGGAGAGTTTTTTTGTTTTTGATGTTTCTATTAAGTATTTTTAGTGGAGTGTCGCTTGGTATAGTTGGTCGTATGCTGTGTCTATATCACTAATTTTGGATCATTGATTCAAGGTGGTCAACCAATCTCTCCACTGGTCAAGAAGAACCCTTAGTATTTCTTTTGAAAGAATGGAGTCTCCTCCTTGGGGACATGGTATTTTATACCATTGGTTCACTAGTGTCAGTGTGTGATACTTTTTCAGACATGAACAGTCCCGCAAGGGACAAATTTGTGCATAAGAACTTCATGGCCAAATTTTTTGAGGATACCAACCAAGAGACTCGTTCCCAAGGGAATTCTTGTGTTTTTCCATTCTTTGAAAGCATTGGTGCCCCCTTGATGACCACTTTGAACATTGATGGGTTGAATGTAGAACTATCGATTTGGTTTTTCACCACTCTGAATGTCTCGAATGCTCTTAATTCTTCTAAGATAAGCACCTCAATTCATGGGCATCGAATGGATGTTGATCGTTTACCTTTTACGCTAGCAAAGTCTACTCCTCCTCCTTCTCCCTCTTCTTGTGAAAGTCTAGCTACTGGTAACCATAAGTCTAAAAGAAATAGGAAGAGGAAGAGTAAGAAGAAAAAGTCACTGACCTCTACTAGTCACATTGGAGACATGCCACCAGCCTCTGCTAGTCATGCTGGGGGGGGAATTCTAGTCACTTCAATTCATAATGGAAATAGTTCACGAACCTTTGCTAGTCACGTTAGAGACATACCACCTAGTCATGCTGGGGGAAAATTCTAGTCACTGCAAGTCATATTGACAATAGTTCACCAACCTCTATGAGTCATGTTGGGGATCTGCAACCAGTCACTGCAAGTCATGCTCGGGGCATTCAACCATCCATTGCAATTCATGCTGGGAGTGAAAGTCCAGTCACTGCAAGTCATATTGGCATCAAGTCACCAACCTATACAAGTCATGTTGGAGACCAACACCTAGCCACTGCAAGTCATGTTGGGGGAAATCCACCAACCACTATAATTCATGTTGGGTGCATTGATACTGTTAAGAAACCTAGATGAATAGGATGTAAGTCCAATTTCCCTTGCAATCTTTGCAAGAGAGATCACCTTACTCATTTGTGCCATGGTATTCTAGATGTATTAATACTATGGTCCTTGTCTGATGAACATTCTAGTTCTGAGTCATCTTCAAATTCCCAACAACCTATTCAACCATTGGTTGATGAAGTGGTCAACCCGATGCAATATTCAGTCGATCCCACTCTTCTTTTGGGGGGTGATGCATATTTTGACCATGGTGTCTCATATCATGTTCGACCATTGGTTGAGGAAGTGGTCATGCTGATGAAATCCTTTACCGATACCACTCTTCTCTTGGAGAGTAACGAGTCTAAGAAAGTGATATCGTTGATGCAATCTTTGGTTGATCCCACTCTTCTTTTGGGGAGTGATACATTTGTTGACTACATCTTTCCTTTGATTGGAATGATCTTCTTGAGCTTGTCCTTCCTTCTTCTGCACCTTTCCAGATAATGGTCAAAGTTAATTCAACAAGAATTTTTCATTGTATTGTAGATGAAGGAGCCTCTACAAGTATTTTATCCTCCTTAACTTGGCAAGATTTGGGTTCTCCCAACCTTGTGTTAGCTACCGGTGAGCTACTGGATTTCAATATAATATCTACTGAAGTTTTGGGGATTCTTCCTCGGTTTCCTATCACGTTAGGTAGGAATATTGTCCTAGTCGATTTGTTAGTGGTTCCAGGCCCGTTATACTTCAATATGATTCTTGGGCATGATTATGTATATGTTATGAATGTTATGGTGTCTACGCTCTTTCGTGTGATGTATTTCCCTCACAAAAAAAGCATTGTCACTATTGATCAACTTTCATATGATAATCACCATCTCGATTCATCTTTAGATCAGGTTTCCCCTTTGTTTGTTCCTAGTGTTCGAGTAGATTCTTCCATGCCACGGGTGAATTATGTGGTGTCTTACCCTCGATGTTCAATTTTTTTTGAGAAAGGATATTTACAATCATGTTTTCCTTCTCGAGACAAAGTCTCGACAATTGATCGGGTGTTTTATCCAATGGGGGCACGCGAGCGCTTTCTTCCACCTATTGGTCCGAGTGATCTTGGGTTTCTTCTTGAGTCGAATCTTACTGTGCGTGAGACCTTGAGAACTAGTATATATGACCAAAAACATTGAGATCCATTGTGCGGAAAAACTCAAAATTAAAATTTTCTACTAACTAATCATGTAGCTTACCAACTATAGGAAAACATACAATTTAACCATTTGTTGATACCATGAATTAGATGCATCTGCAAAATTATAAAATAATATAAAATGCATCTAATAGACTCAAATACAACAACATACAAATCGTTCTCAAACATAGAGTTAATACACAACAATTAAATTCATAATGCAACACAAAAACAAGATAAAACACTTATTTTTTTTTAAATGATTTTGCAACTAGCTGCTTGGGATAGACATTCCACCCAACCATAGACTTGTTGTTCCAATTCTCAACAGTAGGTCACCCCCATTCTTGGGCCAACAATCCACAAAAGAGGGTGGTCTCCCACTTTCCACTCATGACTCAAAAAATCCCACAACCCACTGGCATTATCCTACAACTATTTTGATTTTCCACCAACTCTCTTTCTCTCGACCTATCCAACCCAAGGAATGTACCCCTTCACTACTCTCAGTATGGGCATCCCATTTGTTTATCAGGGTCTCTTGGCACATGTAACCAAGAATATCACTGCTGGGAAACTCAATGGAGCTCACTGCTAGGAAAAATTCTAAGAAAATAACTGCAATCACTTGTTGTTACAGTGAAACTCTCAAAATAGTTCACTCTTTAGGCCTGACAACCTGAATCTTCATTTTTTTTCTCAAAATACGGTCCAGAATTCTCCCTCCATGGTTGCTTTATCTCCAAAGCTCTTCTTCCATGTTCTTTGCTTATTGTTCATGTAAAACACGACTGTCTAAAATTGTTGTAACTACCCATACAAATTTCCTCTATTTGGCTTACTTGCTTGACTTTCACTCTTTCTCGCACTGATTGTACTCAACCCCCATCTCTGTCCATGTCACCCAACAATGGGTATCACATTTTATTATTAACATCCAGAAGTACAATTTGCATATACATTGCTTGGCTACAACCATACATTATATCTACATTAAACATTAATTAAACTAGGGATTATAGTGGGGATGTTACAAGATAGAGGAATGGGTCATAAATCCTATTAATTGAATTCAAAATGCCTCAAATGTGTGGAAAGTTGTTAATTCATTCTTTCATTTGGTGGGAAATTGGTTGTTATGGCAAGTGGGTAAAGATGATAGAGTGAAAATATGTCTAGACCCTTGGGATGGAAACAAAGGTAGACACAAATTATCATACCAATTGATACTTGAGCTATGTAGCAAAGGATACTATATGTTAAGATAGGTTGTAAATTGGGCCATGAGAACCATATGGCACCAACCTTGGTTGTCTCGGAGGGACTTAGGAATTAAGGAAGAAAATGCAAGAGAATGGGAAAGATACATGGGTGCTTTAAAACATAACAATGCTAGAATTAAATAGGAAGATAATTTGGTGTGGTCTTTAAACCCATCAAGGGAATAAGTACCAAAATTAGGATACAATTCTCTTCATGAGGAGGGAAGAGAAGAATTCCATACCTGGTGATGAAAATTCATATGGAAACTTAAGATCCCTTCAAAATAAAGAAAATATTCATGTTGTTGATCTTAAACCATAGGGTTCCTACCTGGAATATTTTGCAAAAAATATCCTTTGTTGGCCCTGGATGGTTCATCCTATGCCAACATGCAAAAGAGATGATTGTGCATCTCTTTATGACCTGCCATTTTCTATAGAAGTTCCGAAGGAAGTGGAATGACCGATAGGGCACTGACACGTCTAGGTAGGAGAAAATATAGAAGTGGCCTTTCGAAATTGGTGTGCCAACAAGGACCTAAAACATGTTAGAGACCTTCCCTTAAACATTTCTTGGGGAGTTTGGTTAGCTTGAAATTTGAAGTTGTTTGAAAACACAGAGACCTTTCCCTTAAAATGTGTTGTTCAGGCACTAAAAATTCAAAATGCATATCCAAAAATTTAGATTAATCATAATATGCACAAATCCAAGGAAATGGAAATTATTAATTCCATTCCTTGGGATTTCTTTGATAGAGCCTCACAAGAAACTCCACCTAGGGGTGGACCCAGTGGAATATTGTTTATGACACCAACACACAAAATTTGATTCAAAGAAGGAATTCACCAAGAAACAAATAATTACTATGAACTAATTCCTCTTAGATTGGTCTTGAGATTGGCTCATGACATCGAGGTCGCAAACATCAAATCTTTGGAGATTCCCTACTAGTTATTCAATGGATGTGAAAGGATATAGTTTTGAGGAATTCCACATTCAGTCTTGTTGGCAGCCAATTCACTTTTTCCATTGTCTTATAGGCTGCCTACACCAATGTTTTGCAAACATCGCTTTTTTGTCGCAGTTTTTAAATAAATGACACTTTTATTCTTTGCGCCTTTTTATACACTTGCCTTCGTTTTGTTTTCACGACTGAAAGCGTGAAAACATTAGTCTTTTGAAGTCGCATTGAAATCACTATTCGAACTGTCGTCGTCTTTCTTGTCAGTATGCCTATTTACACTTACATTTCGCTTATCGTTATGCAACTGGCAGCATCCTTTGATCGTTATTCATGCTTCGGTTGATTGTGTGACTTGGTTTCGTCGAGTTTGTAATGCATTGTCTCTTGGATTTATATGTTATTTGATTCATTTGACCATTGGTTTCATGAAGATGCATAGGTGTTATGATTAAATCTCTCATACATATATTTTTAATATAATCCCTATGTTAATGTTTTCATAACTATTGGTTGGTTGATTATATGAATATCCATTGGTACATTGGTTAAACACTTCATATGAGCTTTTACAATACATTGGCGCATGGTTAATATTTGATTCTGGTTTCAATTTGAATGATTTATGGCTTAAAACTTTGGCACATTGTTGATTTTGGTTTTGATTTATATGTCGGGTGTTTAAAACTATGGTGTAACGATTTCGCACGTTGGTTTATACACTCACCATTGCATTGGTTGGTCGAATGATATGACTGTTGAGTTATGTTATAATAGATTGAACAGCTATGTAAATCGGTGGTTGTACTGTGGCAATAATTGTTATGCATGGCCAGTGAATAACTCCACCACCTTCGCACGATGGCATTTATGCCTATCCCTTATTCCTGGCTTACCTCCGTTACTCGAATAACCCTTCACGCATTCTACTCCCGTGTGTTTTGATCCAAACCCTCGGCTTACCATGCGCTCGGCTCCATGGACCAATCGTGCGGATCGAGCCAAACAGAAACCAAGCATTGCTAATGTTTGACAATGCCCACAGAGACTTGGAAGAAAACGCATGGCTCACCTTCATACAGCGATTCGAGGGTTTTAACCTCTGTGTTGCACGACAATTCGCCATGACTTTCGATGGCTGTAGAGCCAAAGTGGGCGATATACAGTTAGAAATTAACGAGAAATTCATCAGCTATGCTACGGGGTTACCTGCCACAGGACAGCGTTGGTTTAAGAATTGTAAGGTCGAGGAAGTGCCATGGACACTACTGTTCCTCTCACGCAAAGTCACCTCTTGTGACAAAGGTATGCCCATCTCTGCACTTAAACCACGACGGCACGATACTTTGATGGTTGTCAAGCAGTTCGTGACCTGTGAAGGTCGATACGGATTTTTTTTCCTCTACCACCTGCGTTTGCTGATGATTTTTATAAGGTATCCTTTAAACATGCCTTTCTACTTTCAAAGCAGCTTATATAAGATGTCGAAAAAATTTAAAAGGCAGAAGGCTGACAGCAGCCTGTTCCACCATGGGCTTATTAAACTCATCATCGATTATCATTTGAGTTTGCACGATGATAGTTGGAGGGATTTCATCACCCGTAATGGTTTCGAGGATATAAACCCTGTTCCGGTTGACAAGCCTGTGGTTATTGAAACCAAGCCCGAGCCGCCTGTACCCTTACATGTCCTACTGCCTAAACCCTCGACCAACCCTATGGTTGACTTACCCGATACTATAACTGACAAGGCCGAGACTATTGAAAAGCCTGTGAGCAAAAATCCCAAGGCAAACCTTACTGCTAATGTCAAGGGTAAAAGGAACGCTCGTTTGATTTCTAGGATGGCCAGGAACAAACCTAAACCTTCTGCCAAGTCTAACCCTATCGTTATAAGTGAGGACTCCAATTCTGACATAGAGCGTTTTCTAGCCAGCGAGTACCCTTACTCGCAGGGTTTATGCCCCGAGACACCTTACGATTTCGTGACAAATCTTCCTCCCTGCCTAAGAGACGATCCTAGCTACCCTGGTATTAAGTTGCCTAACGAAACCCTCAGTCATGTGATCAAACCCTCGCCTGCCCTCTCAAAACCCACACAGTTGCCCTATGACCAGTGCGATTTATGGCTGGAACGCTATTACATTGATGTTCCCATACTCTAATCGAAAATTCAATCGCTGGAAGATCAAATTGCAGTGTTGACCAATCAAAAAGACCAACTCCAAGCAGCTGATAAGAAACAGGAGACAACAGGCTCGATCCTTTTCAAAAACGTTGAATCAGCTACGACAGTTATCAACTCCAAATTGGCATGATCAAGCTGTCTCGTCGCCATACATGTATGGATTTTAAAATCGTTTTAGTTGTGTGAGTGAACAGGTTGATATAACAATTTGAATTCTGTTTTCGAATAGCTCTGTTATAATGTGTGCATCCTATATGTAGTTTTGCTTTGATTAAAAAGAAATTTCGATTTGATATATGATTTGATCATTCCCAGAATAGCTATCGATAGATTTTTATTGAATTTAAGTGGTCTTCGTTTGGATTTGATTTGGTTATCTGCCTGATGGAGTTAACGAAATTGTTGGTTCGTTTTCAATTCAATTCGTTTTGTGTCCACTCCCAACAGGAAGTTTTTCACGATCAATTTAGAATGCGATTCGTTTGGATTTGATTTCGTTATGATCCATATGTTGTGGTTGATAAACGATTTTATTGAGTTTGTTGGTTACAATATGCTCTGTCATATAATTTTCAACGACTCTGTTTTTTAAAAACAATATGCTCATTTAAGCCTGTGCATGCACGCTCAAATCGTGGGACGATTTTGATTCGTAATGACTATGTGAAAACCTTAGTTGTTCGATTCATTCTCACTCTGAGTTGGCAAGATTGTTTTATGAGTTAAATTTAGATTGTATTTGTTTCTCTGTTTGATTTTGAATTCTTGAAACAAATTGGTCAAACCCGGTTATAATCCGTTTGAATGGAACGATTTTGGTCAAGGAAAATCAACCTTGTTTGCTCACTGTGAAATGACAAACGATCGATATTTATTATGAACTCTGTTTGATTGATCCTATTACGATTTTGTTTGTGGACAGTTATGAGTCAGTTGTGGTTTGAATTCGTTCACAGCCTAAATCGTTTGCTATACAGTTATCATGATCTGAAAATGATCCTGTTCGATTCGATTATTTCTCCTGTTGACAAGACAAGTATAATGAATTGCTTACAATTTGTTTGAATATAATCATTTCAATTGATATCAAAACGATTTCACAACTGTTAAATTCGATTCGTTGTGAAACGATTGCATTGTTGTTCGATTATGGTTATGTTGACCCGATTTTATGGTAACAAAAACAAAACAGAGTATGCCTATCTCTGTAGTCACTCAATTGATGTGGATCCTGTTTGATCTCGAATGGTATAATAATTTCAAACTAAATGATTCATTTTCAAATAGTTCTTGGATGATGATTAAATTTAATCCTTTAAAAAGATTTGAATTAATCTCAATGCTGATTCTGTATCTTATTTAGACTAGCTACAGAATCGCATGATTCTGTAGCTAGTCTATAGAATTAGATTTTTATTGTTTTATTAATAAAGTATCTCTCTAACTTGTTCATTTTTGGTCCTTTTCAGGTGAATTCAAACTTCTTGGGATTTGATGGACAGTTTAGAGGATATTTGGATGTTTTACTTTTATTTTAGTTTCCTAGTTTAGTTGAACTTGGGATATCTTCCCAGATTTTATGTAAACAATTTTATAACTTCCACAGGGAGGTTTTACCCTGTGGAAAAACTTATAAATACTTATTATTTTTTGTAATAAGGATCATCCTCACTTGTGGGAGAACCAGGCTATGGATTTTTAATACAAACTGAGACAGAAGTTGATGTTCTGCTACAGCTTTCGCTTTTCATAATATCAATCTTTTGTTTCATGTTTATGTTTATCGATTTGCATTTGATTAGTGACTACTTTAGCTATCATAGTCTTTTGCATAATGATATGTTTTAATTAACATGATCCATGTCTAATTTCTTTCACTAATTTAAAAAAAACACAGCAATTACTTTGTTCAGGTAATGAATGACAGATTTCTCTTCTTCATCAATTGAATTATTTTGTATAAGTCTTTGCATACGGGTTTATCTAATTGTAGAGATTTATAAATTATATAATTGTTGTGATTTTTATGTCTTGTTTGTCCTGTAAACACACTTGAAGAGCATTGCAGCTATCGTTTACGAGAAGCTTCTGGATTATTCGGTGCGAGTTTCCTTCCTCCGATCTGCTAAAAAGTCATCATACACAGGACAAACCTGGAGCGTTTCCAGGTCAGCTTGTCATTTATTTGTTTAGTATTTTTATTAGTAGTTTAGCTAGATATATGTTAGTTTAGATTAGTAATTAGAATTAGTGTGTTAGTAGTTTAGTTTAGTTAGTTTTCTGTTTTATTTCTTGTTTATAAAATTATAAAATCATCAAAAAATATCTCTTGCTGTCTCAGGACAGAATATCCATGAGTTTTTCAGGTTTTATTTAAATCTGTAACTTGTAGATTACTGTACATTTTGTGAATAAGTTATATTTTAGATAGTAGTTAGATAGTTAATTATTTAGAGTTAGTATAGTTAGTAGATTGTACATATATAATAGTTAGATTAGTTTAGTTTGTTTAATAGTTAGTTTTAGATTAGATTAGTTTAGTTTGTTTAATAGTTAGTTTTAGATTAGATTAGTTAGTTAGTTTGTTTTATTTGTTTTTAGTTAGATTAGTTAGATTAGATTAGTTTTCTTTTTGTTTTCTTAGGACCTTAGATCGGCTAACGGAGCCGCTAAACCCGTCAGGGTGGTTCATCCCAAACGGCTTGGGTTATTAGACAACCCCGGACCGGTTCCACTCTCTCAGTTGACGGACGGTTGACTTCGCCCGTCAACAAGTCTCTACTATCATTATTCTCTCACATATCCTTTGCACACGTCTACATGGACAGGAACAAGACTATTGATGGACTTTCTAAAGATAGAACAAGAATGGAACATGGAACCTGGTGGGTCACCAAATAGCTAAAGGGGAATATCTCAAAATATGATCATGATCTGTGGCTCTGAATATGCTTTTCTTATTGTGGTTTATTGCTTTTTCATGTATAAAGATGGGATAATATGTTGTCAAACAATCAGTATAAGAACGATTTTCTTAAAGGCTTTTTTGAGTTATTGAATGAAAATGATTTTTTGAGCAACTAAAAAAAAATTACATTACAAAGAAAGATGATGAAGTTGATGATCCTTTCCAAAACTATAAAATCCTTTAACAATGTTGTAGGAATGCTCCAAGTATTTGATGTATTGTAATTTTGTTTTTGTTAATAAAATTACAAACTTTTTTCGACAAAAAATATATGCTTCCACTATATACTAATAATGTATTGTTATTATTATATTATTATAAAATAATATTATATGATATAGTTATTAATTTGTAATATTCTATAATTATTATATAATATTTAATTAGTAGTATTATATAATTAGTAGTAATAATAAATTTAGTATTATATAGCATTTATATAATTGTTAATTCATAGTATATATTTTTTTCAAGGAAACTCTGGCAGAAAACCCTCCAAGTACTTCTCCATGATCCATGGATGGTAAACAGGGGATCAAGAAAGTTGAACCCCTGACCTCCCCAACTATGGGGGAGAGATAAGATGTCTAAAGTCCATCTCATGACCACTTGAGCTACTTGAGCTAACCCTCAAGACTATATTATTATATTAGGACTATATTATATATTATTATCATATATTAATAATATATTATTTATTTTATGTTCATATTATATATTAATAATAATTATTTATTGTATGATATTATTATCATTTATTGTCTATGCATAAGAATCTAAACTTCTCATTATTATTTTTAACTTTCATCTCATAATTCTAGATTATCCTAGCTTATATGGTAGTGTGATGGGGCATACATGGCTTATTATTTTATAATTTCCTTCTGAGATACTCAAAGGAGTCCCTGGGTAATGACTTGGTAAAGATATCTACAATCTACTCTTTGGAAGGAACATATTCTAATTTAACTACATGATCTTGAACCTGTTCTCTGAGAAAGTGATACTTGATGAGGATATGCTTAGTTTTAGAGTGTTAAACATGATTTTTGGAGAGATTAATAACACTTGTATTGTCGCACATGATAGAAACAGGTTGATCACAGGGAACTTGAATATCCTTGAGATTGGTCTTTATTCACAACAATTGTGTACAACAGGATGCTGCAACTATATACTCTGCTTCAGTTGTAGAGAGAGAAATGAAAGTTTGTTTCTTGCTAATCCAAGATACTAAACAACTGCCAAGGAAGAATGCACCTCCATTAATGATTTTTCTATCATCAATACTTCCTTTCCAATATGCATCTGTATAAGCTCTGAAAACGAGTTCTGTGTTTTTTGGATACCACGGTCCATAGTCAATAGTGCCTTGCAAATACTTAAATATTCTTTTGACTGCAAGAACATGAGTTTCCTTAGGATTGGCTTGAAATATACCTACCAAACCCACTGCTTGTATGATGTCAGACCTTGAAGCTGTGAGATAGAGTAAACTGCCTATCATAGCCATGTACATGGTCTGATATACTTCTAGAGCATCATCAACCTTGCTGAGTTTAAAACCGGTATTCATTGGAGTGCTTACTGGTGCACAATTTTCCATAACAATTTTCTTTAATATTTCCTTGAGATACGTACCTTGAGAAATGAAAATTCCCTTTTTTTATTGATGAATCTATAACCCAAGAAAGAATGAGAGTTCTCCTAACATGGAAATCTCAAACTCTTTTTGCATTGCAACTGCAAATGTCTTACTCATTAATTCAATATTGTTGCCAAAAATAATATCATCAACATACACCACAATAATTAACATATCATTACCGTCAGCCTTGATGTATGAATTGTTATCAACAGTTCCCTTTTTGAATCCTTGTTGGTGCAAATACCTGTCCAATCTATAATACCAAGCTCTTGGAGCCTGTTTTAGCCCATACAGAGATTTCTTTAGTCAGCAGACACAATTCTTGTTGTCAGTAAGAAAAAAGCCTTCAGGTTTCTCCACATAAACTTCTTCCTCAAGGTCACAATTTAAAAACATTGATTTGACATCCATCTGGTAAACCTTGAATTATTTTTAGCATGAAAAAGCTAAAAACATCTTGATGGATTCAATTCTTGCAGCGGGAGAAAAAGTTTCTTCAAAGTCCACTCCTTCAACTTGAGCATACCCTTTGCATACTAATATAGCCTTGTTTCTGAATATATGTCCATCTTCATTTAGCTTGTTTCTGTATACCCATTTAGTTCCAATTTCATTCTTGTCATTTGGCCTTGGAACAAGATCCAAAGTCTTATTTTTCTCTATTTGGTCCAGTTCTTCATTCATGGATTTGACCCAGTGATCATCCTGGCTTGCTTGCACAGAGTTTTGAGGTTCAATCATGGACAGTAGTGCAAAATTTGCAGAGGTAGATGTATCTATAAGTTTTCTTCTAGTTTGTACACTTGTTTCCTTATTTCCAAGGATCTGAATTTTCAGATGATGTTTTTGAACATACCTTGATGGGGTTTTTGGTTGTGATGTTTCCATTCTCTCTTTTTCTTATGAATCCTCTTGTTCTTGTTGATCGCCCATTCCATTTTCTTGTAATTCATCATTGATTGGTTCATCATATTGCTTATTATGGTATTGATATTTCACTGAATGAAGTGGTCCCTCATCTACCTTTACATCTATGCTCTCAATTATCGTATGGAACCTTTTGTTATGACACTTGTATCCTTTACTTCTAGAGGAGCATCCTAGCATAATTCCTTCATCAACTCTAGTATCAAACTTACCTAAGTTTTCTCATTTCTTTTAATGTAGCATTTGCTTCCAAAAATTTTGCAGTTCTTTATTGATGTTTATTTTCCATGCC
The DNA here is from genome assembly GCA_009831015.1 of Picea engelmannii. Taxonomy (NCBI): domain Eukaryota; kingdom Viridiplantae; phylum Streptophyta; class Pinopsida; order Pinales; family Pinaceae; genus Picea; species Picea engelmannii. The sequence continues at coordinate 27,792 of ML804445.1, forward strand.
ATAGCTCATAAGGTGTTCTATCACTGTTTACTCTTATGTGCATCTTATTGAGAATGTTGACAATAGTTTGAACAACCTCTCCCCAAAAGGTTCTGGGTACTTCTCATTCATCAAGCATGGCTCTGGTCATTTCCTGAACTATTTTGTTCATCCTTTCCACTACTCCATTTTGTTGAGGGGTTTTGACAATAATGAACTATCTCTTGATCCCATGTTTTTCACAAAAGCTGTTGAATTTGTTAGAGATTTTCAACTTTGGGCAGTCATTCTCCACAAGAAAGTACAAGAAGACCCATCTATACCATTACAAGAATCCCCAAGAAGAAGTTGAAGACCCAGAAATAAGAAGTCGGCCCCGGAGTGGCACCCAGATTAGTATACATACAATACTGGCTCATTTCATTTGGGCAATCAGATAACTCATTCTATAGTATGCACAAGACAGTTGCAGCTGTAGTTTTGGCAATTTCTCTATTTCTAGGTTACTGGTTATCTTGGAGAGTGCACCACACTTGGAGAAGCTATTGTTTGGTTATTCTTGGTCATATTATTGAGGAGCTAGGTCTTGGTGATGTTGTCCTTGGGGAGGATATTTTTTGTATGGTATTTTGGCTATTGATGATGATGTACTAGTAATATCTTGCATTGAATTCTTGTAGAGAAAGGTTGTTGGGTTTTCTCCCAAGTTTTGGATTCTGAGGGTAAACTCTTGTGTTCTTGTGTCTACTATGCATGGTTAATATTTCTAGACCTTGTTATTTCCAATACATTGTTTATAGTTGAGATTTTCAGTGTATAGTTATTCTATGATAATTGTTATATGAAAGTGAATCTTGTTATTTATCATAAGGCAATAACTATCAGATTTGAGAATCATATAAAACACCAACATGGTATTAGAGCTAGTTGAAATATTGTCATTGCATAGTTTATGTTTGTCGTTGCATGGACCTGAAATTGTCAAGCTCGTCGAGCATTTATTGGGTTGAGTCGAGGAAAATTTTTTGTATAAAGAAACTTTCCTTGCCCTAGCGCACCTATTGCACTTCTCAGTTTGAATTTCTACCAAAGTTAAAATTTTAGGGTTTATTGACATTTTCCTGGACAGTGAACCTTTTGCTATCTTGATTTTGTGATTTCCTGATGCACTGATGGTGTCCAGTGTCAAATTAGAAGACAAGTTAGATAGTGTTACAAATTTCAAAGGTATGCACTTATATATGTTTCCAAGTTATATCATTTAGCAAAGTATGAGGGTGTTTGCAGGGGATCACCTAAAGGAATCATTGGATCTAATGCATTCAGAGGAATAGCGCATCCTCCCTAGCAATTAAGAATTCAGGTTTTCATATCAGGTTTGAATTTTTTTGGCTACATCTTAAATAAATATTGTAATCATGACAACAGTCTTGTTCTATTACTGTTGAATACTTTTTCTATCAAATTTTTTGAATATTGTTAATATGGTGATCATTGTGTCAATGCTCACTGTTTAGTACTAATGATGCACTTGTTTACAAGATATAATTGGTTTGGAACTGACTATGTTATAGGAGGAAATTGAACAGAGGAACGAAAATTTTATAGAGCAATTTGTGAAGGAAGTAGAGAATGCAAGAGGAGAAAAGGAAGATGTCAAACTAAATGTAAATGCAACAATGCATTCATCATTGTTGCTTGGCCCAAGAAAAAATGAATTTACCAAATATTAAAAAAAAAAAAATAGATTTACAATAAAGATCCAATGTTTTGTCAAAATAAAGAGTGACTAGCAAATAAGGAATAACCAACAAGATCTTGGATTCAAATAAACTTATATATTTTCTAAAAAAATGGGCCTTATAATAAAAACCATGCTTGTTGACTTGGAAATTCAATAACCAATAAAATTTCAAAGAATTGAGTCAACCATAATAGTTGAATTGGCATATAAAATTCAAGGATCATTATGTGTTATGTTTCAATTTGAGAATATTTAACCATACATACTCCTTATCTTAGTTAATATCCTGGTGAGATCATCTCGGTATATGTTAAATATCTTTGAAATACTCAAATGGAATATAATAATTAATTCACATTAATTGGTAGTATGCATGGACCTTTTTGTTGAGAAATGTAGCTCGAGTAGGAGCTCCTTGCACAGGTTAGGTGTGAACGTGCAGGAAGTAGTCTGTGATGGCTTCTTAGTGACCACTTAGGAAAAGTGGGAAATAATACCATCTTGTAATTTCACTTAAATAAATGAAATTGAAAGGTAAATTGTTATAACCCTAAATTTCTCTACATATGCATACTTGGCCTTTGGCCCTCTTACTTGCATTTTTTTCCAAGCCATCACTGAGTTGTTCTTCTAAAAAACTCATTTTTTGAAGATGTGCGCGCCCTACACCAATACTGATCGCATACATATTCTTGTTGCACCACTACAGCCCATGTACGTACGCTTGTTGCACCACTATAGCCCGCGTATACTTGCAAAATTTGCAAAAAATAAAAAGTTTTAAAGGAATTCGTTGAGATTACGGGCTATTGGGTAGTTTCCCAGCTAATCCACCACCTATAGCCCGTCACCCAACCGAATAACCGTCCTTTTGTCATATAAAAGGAGGTGTTGGGGTCTCATTCCACATCTAGACATAATAAAAGTGAAACGCTTCCCATTTCACATCCCCTCCTTGCCCCAAGTAATTGCAACCCTTTTGTGAGAATTGCCTCAGAATTCCCCAATTTGTCTTTCTTCCTCCATCAAAAACCCATTTTACTTCCCAAGAAGAAGGTTGAGAGGAGAAGCCATACAGAGGTGCACTTGGATCTTGGTGAAGAGGATCTCAGGCTAGGTTCATGGAGTAGTATTCGTCTTTGGTTGTAAGTGATCATTGCATTATCAATAAAAGAAGTACTTTTCCTGTCCCAAATCATGGTGTATAGAATGTTTCCATTTTATTTATGTTTTTATTCTAAAATCTAACCCTTATTTTTATATGAATTGCATGCTTGTAGCTTTCTGTTTGTATGTCTTTGAATGTAGGATAGCCTTGGGAGGATGCATGCAGTCAACAAATATTTCAAGTGTGAGAGGATCATCATCGGATGCGGAGTAGAGGTACAGTTATACAATCCTTCTCATCCTTGTTTTTCTTGTATGAATCTTGGGTATGTTTGGGGAAGTTAGAAAAGTAGTTGACTTTTAGACAGTTGTGATCTACCTACATTCTGAACCCTAGTGTAGTCTTAGGGGGGTTATTCCCGCTAGGAGAACTGGTGACCATACTAGGGAAGCCTCTAGGGTTTTAGGGGATTTTTTGGGTGTTTGATTGGTTTTTGTACCTTTCAAGTTTATGTTGAGTCTGCTGAGTATTTTAAGGGATTTTGGTCACCTGTTGGTGCCATACCATTTCTCCCTGGCTTGTCAGATAGTCTGTTTTATTTCCTTTTTAAGGAATTATAGAGGTGTATGTGCCCTACAGTGGGTCATCCCACGTACATACGTGCCCTATCTAGTAAACATCCCACGTACATACGTAGGCTGTTGAAACAACAATAGAGTACCTAGTTCAAGAAACTATTTTTGAAAAAAGAGGCAGCCAACCTCTTTCTTGATTGAGGTTTTAATTCTCATGGTTTTTTGAGAGAGTTCAGTGTCTCTGTTTTTACAGTCATAGCTTGGGTTAGATGTTAGTGTGCTTGTATTTTTGAAGATTTCTTTTTTTTTACTTCTGAAAGGGTTTTAGACGAGTCTTTGAGTGTGTTGATCATCCTGTTTGGTGTCTTTAGTGACTCCTTGCGATCCACGGTGGGCCAAAGGTCAGTTTTAGTCTTGTCTTGTATTTCTTTTCCCCCTTTCATTTGCTTTAAAGAAAAGAGAAAAATATTTATTTCAAGTTTTTCTATTTGAAGCATTTTCAAATATATATATATATATATA
>ML804445.1:31775-82807 GCA_009831015.1 Picea engelmannii
TAGATATATTCATTCTTAGTTTGGTAAAGTAGTTGGAGTTAGTTATCGTACTTGAAAGGAAAAGGAGTTCATTTTTTAAGTTCTTTACTGATTTCTTAGAACTTAAGTAGCTCGTAGTCAAGTGAAATTCCTTTTAGGTCCTCTTTTTAAAGATCTTGAAAAAGTTAGTTATGAAAAAGTTGGTTACAAAGAGATAGTTGTAAATATTTATTTTTCACTAGAAGTAATTTTTCTTTCAGAGTTTCATTTATTTCTCCTCTTTTCGTCTCTCATTAAACATCACTAGTTTTAGTGCCATATCCTTTGAGTTAAAACAAGTCATTTAAAATGAACGCTAATTTATGTTTGTAGGGTCAAACAACTAGTTTAGGGCTAGAGCCTTGAATTAGGTTGGAGAGGAAACTCTTCAAGGCTTTCAAACAAGCATTGGAGTCAAAGCTAGGGAGTGTAAAATTCCAGTGACATGAAATTTATTCGAGACCCCCCTCTTACACAGGGGCTAAACAAGAGGTCGCGTGAGGAAGGGCAGCAGAGATAACCCCTCCAAATCCGGACTAAACGTAGTGGGTAACACATATTGAGGATCTGTCGTGGGACACTATCGCTCGCATTTGCCTATGAAGCTTCAAGGAGTTGCTTTCGATACCCTCGGTAGGTTTCTGACTTGTTATCCTGCTCATTGCGGTCCACCCGACTGTCGACTGTACCTGCCTAGTGACTGTTCGCGAGCTGGAAACTTAGTTTCTTTTATTCTAGGGACTTACACAGGTGACTGCGGGGGTATACAGCGGTACCTAGGGCAGACATCGAGTCACACTTTGCAGAGTATACCCGGAGGGTGATTCCATGTTAGAGTTGCACTTGCACTGGTAAGTTGCTCTAGTGTTGGTTGACGTAACTGTTCTTCCAACTAGATAGTGGTTTTCTTGGTTTATCTTGTGGGAACGTTTCTAGTGTGTTCTTGGTTTTAAACGTTACTTAAAGCTTTACTGTGTCATTATTATTTTCACAAAGTGGAAGATAAAGAGCTCTGTCACTCGCGAAGGCTTTAGGGCCTGTCGTTGGTTACATTAGAGCCACCACCGCCATCGTTACAAGGAAGACATGACCAGCAAGGGTCATACGAAGCGACTGGGCCACAGGAAACTGTGCCCAAGCCTGCTCCAAGAGGATGTTACTCGAATCTGGAGGAACCTACTATTTCTAACCTTGGAGTGGAAGCTCTCGGGCCAGCTAACCCTCTGATCACCGACTTTTCGGTGCCAATTTTTGTACAAGTTGTCCCTCCAAGGGTAACATATTGCGAGTGTCAGATAGTATTACAAGAAACTATGGAAGCAAATGTTGCTACTTAATCCGGGAGTCCTCATACTCTCATTTTGGCTACCACCACAGGGGGTGTGTTTCCTCCTAAGCCACCTTCATTGATCCATACCATAGTGGTCTCGACCCCCTCTACTTCTGGCAATGTTCTAGTTTCGTCATCGATGTCGACCACTACTCCATTTACGCAGACTGTGACGAGCCCTCCATTTTCATATGGGATGCCCAACTTTGATTCGAACTCCGTCCTTACCTACTACACCCTACAGACCATGGGTCTGGGGGCAGGGAGCTCAAACACTCCCATGCAAGAGTCCATTGGGGGCACCTCAACCTCCTTTAACACTATCCATTATGGTGGGGGTCATATACCTCCTTCGTCCTTCTCGCTCAGCGGTGCTTTCCAACAACCCGTCGAGCTTAGTATGAACTACAACTTGTTTGGAGAAGGCATTATAGGACCTTCTTACACCACGCCAGTGGGATCCATGTCGTTCTCTTTGTTTGGTGTGTTTGGTAATAACACTTTTTTGTCAGTTGTTGTCTCGGCTACGGGAAACCTTGGTTTTGGACAACATAATCCTGTGCAGGGTGATATTCCTACATAGGGGGATAAGTACAAGAGTTTTCTCCTCACAAGGACTTTGGAATCCTTGGTAGGGATCAGTTCCCTCGCAAGGGATGTTGATTGGAGGTAACCCATTCCATGGTCAATGGAACCCTGGGCAAGGCTTAGTACCTATGCTCGTTGGATTGGTAGAGGGAAACCCCTTCCATAATCTTTGGAACACAACATAGGGTGCAATCCCCGCCCAACCCTCATCGTCAAATTATGGGAATCCATTGATGGTATTCTAGCAAATGCAATTCTTGTACTCTAGTTAAGGCCATGGTGTCTACCAGAACCCTTTTCGACAACCCAACTTTTCCTGGCAACCTGGTGCTGGTCAAAATCCAACCCCCTTTTTCCTGTACATAGTACCCAACCCAAACTACCATTTTTGGCAATGTTACATCTGCCAGGCTCATTAAGGTTGCTTAACGACCCGATTTGTCATGATACACATTGTCTCCCCATGTCGACTAAGTTTCCCTCGGATATTCTGAAATTCGAAGGCAAGCCTGGAAAATATCTAGGTGATCACATGACAACGTTCCACCTATGGTGCTCGTCAAACTCAATGTGAGATGACTCCATACAGTTTCACCTGTTTCAACGCACTCTTATCGAGGGTGTTGTGAAATGGCACATTGAGATTGAACGCTCAAGATATTCTTACTTTAGCGATTTGGCGATGGTATTCCTAAACCATTTCCAACTACCCATGAGATATGATGTCATCACTGAATTGTTGGCCAACTATGAGCAGACTAAGGTTGATCATATATCAGATCACATCTTAGAATGGCGGTGTTGGAAGAGTTTGATTAAGGTACAGGTCCCACCAAATTTCTTGTTGGAGTGGTTCCTAAATTCTTTGGTACCAATTTTATCCAAGGACGTTGCAACTTTGGGAGTGTTTTCATAGGAGGAGGAGACAATGAGAGTGCAACAGCTCGAATTGATATACTCTCAGTCTAGCTTACTCTATGAGGATTTTCTAGATGTGCCATGGTCCATCCTTGACAAGGCCAGACAAAAGTCTGGACCACGTGCCGATGGTATAGTTGGTTCAACACATGCAAATTCCACTGATCAATTGTCAAATCAATTGTAACAATTGTCGATACTGTAGACAGTGGCCAGCCAGACCTCTGGTTCGGCTGTTCCCCCTATCCAAACATCAGATGTATGTAGTGTGTAGTCAACGAACTTGAAGGCCAACCAGCTTCCTGAAGGAAAGAAAAAACAACGAAACAAGAAGGGTAAGGGGGATAAGAAACCCAACAACAATGTTGGCGAGGCAACACAGAGAAGAGAAAGTCAAAGTATCTGTTTAACCTTTGCATAGAGGACCATCTGACTCACCTATGCCCTCGACTTGCAGAGGCCCAAAATTTATTGGCGTAGTAGCAACCTACTATGCTAACGAATCCATTTCCACATGGGAAAAATATGACTCAAGCCTCTTCGAGCGCGGATTGGGGTAGTCAAGGACCCCCCGCGTCTTCTAGTAATCCCTCGGTCATGAATGTTTACATTATTAAAGTTGATGCTTATATAGAAACCAGGGCACATGATTACATAATGTCAGAATATGTCGAAAAGGGTAAAGAAGTCGTAAACCCACCTGTTCCTCTCCAGATTGAGAAGACGATGGGAAAAACAATGACACACATCTCAAAAGGGGAGTTCAAGAAAGTTTCTCATAATCCAAACCCGAGGGACGCCCATAACTACTCTGTGGTGGAGGATTTGTCACAAACCCCTTGTGCGATGTCTGCTTTGGAGGTCCTCCAGATCTACCCTTCGTAGAGAAAGGCTCTGTTATCCTCCTTGGGATCTGCAAATACTTGTAATCTGAGAACGATCGTTCTTGATACGAACAACTTGAAACCTTTTCTCCCTTACCACGTTGTGTTTCAGATAGTAGTGGCTTACCCCATGAAATCTTTTACCAGAATATTTTCCGTACAATGGTTGATGAGGGTGCCTCGAATTGTGTGATGTCGTTGGCATTTTGGAAGGCCATTGGACAACACGTTTTGTCTATGTCGCCTACTCTTCTTGTTTCTTTCAATGATCGTTCATTCAAACCACATGGGATCATCCCTTCTTTGCCCGTGCAGTTAGGAGGAAAGACCATGTGCGTCGAAGTTGAAGTGGTTGATGCACATCTTGACTACAACCTTATGTTAGGAAGGATTTGAACCTATGCAATGCATGTGGTGGTTGCCACAGTTTTTCAGGTCTTGTTGTTTCCAAATGAGGGTTGAATTGTAACCATTGACCAGTTGTCCTTATCCCATCCTGACCTTCATTAGGGGCATCCACGGTCTCGATGATTGATAACCCTCATCCCGACATCGTCAACGTAGGGATTGTTTTGTACCCACCATTGATGGGTACTTTTTATTACTCGCCTCCTTCTAGCGATGTCAAGCTTATATCGGCTACCCCTGACCAGCCTAGGGATGATATTTTTCAAGTGTCATCATTATGAACGACTTACTTTCACGATCTGTGGACTCTTCCTTCCCCATTGACCATGATGGAAGTGACAGGGCATTCTAGCATGGCCATGCCCTTGTCCACGGCAGAAGTTGCATACAATATTATCCAGCAAGCTTCGACCGACCCTGATCCGAGTCCCTCACAAAAGTTAGATCCAGTTCTTGAGCATATTTGGGCTCAAGGTTCCCTCGCCACTACAGATTCTTTAGACTTGGTCTTGCCCTATGATGAGGCGATTATAGAGGCATTGACTGGTCTGGATAGAACCTGGGATGATCTCCATCACAGATCTTATTTCCTCCCAGAGTTGAGAAGAATAGAAGCAAGTGAATTTTTGTTGACTATGACTGGATATAGGTATTTTCCTATTAATCCTCTGGCTACGCACGTATTTTATGCCAAGGGTAATATGGCAAGTATCTCTGAAACAATCTCTATAGATATCTCCATAACCCTTGGCATCATGGAGAATGGTTTCGTCAGAGCGGACTGCTCCCCCAAAGAGATTTGAATCTATATAGACTTATTTAAGGAATTTCGCGACATTTTTGTTTGGTATTATGAGGAAATGCCAGGCATTGATCCAAGAATTGTCAAACATGAGATAACGACTTATCCTGATGCCAATTCGGTTTGACAGAAGCTTCGTCCGGTGAATCCTCAGAAAGCAATAACTATTAAGGCTGAAGTGCAGAAACTGCTTAAAGTCGATTTCATCTACCCCGTACAGTTGACGTAATGGGTGTCAAATCTCATTCTGGTTAACAAAAAATAGGGTACGATTCATGTTTGCATGGACTTCTGTGACTTGAACAAGGCCTGTCCAAAGGATAATTTACCCACCCCATTCATTGATCGAAATGTCGATGAATGTGCAGGCTGTGAGGTATTTTCATTCATGGATGGTTTTTAGAGATATAACCAGATTCAGATCAAACCCAAGGACCAACATAAAGCAACTTTTATCTGACCATGGGGCACATTTTCTTATCGTAAGATGCCTTTTGTCCTGAAGAATGTTGGAGCCACTTTTCAACGGACCATGTCTTTTGATTTCCATGAACTTAGACATATAGTCTATGCTTATCTTGATGATCTAGCATCACGCTCTCGCAAGATATCTAATCATCCCACACACCTCTGACTAATCTTCGAATGATGTCGCTACTATCGGATTCTCTTGAATCCTAACAAATGCGGTTTCTGCGTGACTTCGGGTCATATTTTATGTTTCATATTTTCGACAACAGGGATCATGGTCAATCCTCTTAAGGTTGAGGCAATAGTTCAATTGCCTCCCCTGTGCAAAGTCCCCCAGCTTTAAAGCTTACAGGGGAAAGAAAAATTTCTACAACGTTTTATCATAAACTATGTTGAGATCACTAAAGGGTTCATGTGTTTATTGAAAAAGGGAGTCCCTTTCTGTTGGGATGAAGTCACTCAACACTCTTTCAAAGCGTTGAAACGCACCCTCACATCTGCCCCTCTACTTCGGCCTCCCAATTATAATAAATATTTCTTATTGTACTTGGTCGTCGCAGAGTCAACCATCGACATGGTCTTGGTTCAAGAGGACGATCTGCTCGAAGAGCACGTGATTTATTACCTAAGTCGAGGCCTAGTTGGGTTGGAACTCAACTATTCCCATGTTGAGAAGATTGTGTTGGCAATAATGCATGTTGTCCATCGGTTCTGTCATTATATTCTTCTTCGCAAGACCATCGTCATTACGGTTGTGAATCCATTTCAATATGTGTTGAAATGAAGCATCATTGGTGGAAATATCAATATATGGGTTGTAATTCTCTAGGAATTTGACTTGGATTTTTTTCCGCGAAATCCAAAAATTCGTTGTTCTTTGTGGAACTTATTTCGGAACTTCCAATCGAATCAAGTGATGTTACACCCAAAAAATCACCTATTAAAGTAGATATTTTTTTGATCGCATCTTAGGACCCCTGGTATGGAGATATACTAGTCTATCTCCAGACTTTGAAGTGCCCTGCTTCTGCTTCTCACGACGAGCGTTGATGAATTCACCATCAGGCACGAAACTATCTCATACTCGATCACACTTTGTATCGTTGAGGTGTAGATTGCATTCTTCGTCGGTGCCTTATACACGAGGAAGAAAAACTCATTCTTAACAACTTCCACACTAGATCATGTGGTGGTCATTTGTCTGGGTTGGAAACAACCCAAAATATTCTACGAGCCGGTTACTTTTGGCCTACGTTAATCAAGGATTCCGTTGATTTAGTCAAGAAGTGCCACCCGCGTCAGATCTTCTCTCAGGATATGAGGGAACATCCTGCTCCCATGTTTCCCGTCATCGTTGTTGGTCCCTTCAATAAGTGGGGGATTGATTTTACTACATGCCACCTGGCTTAAGCTAGGGGGCATCGTTATATCATTGTAGCAGTAGATTACTTCACAAAGTGAGTCGAGGCTATGCCAACGTTTAACAATGATGGTGAAATAATGACTCTCTTCATTTTTAACCAGATAGTAGTAAGGCTTGGCATCCCAAAGGAGATTGTCACTGACCATGGCAGTCACTTACGGAAAAAAATGGCGTTCGAGTTAACATCAAAGCTTGGGTTGAGACAAGAGAATTCATCACCCTACTACCCACAAGCGAATGGTTAGGAGGAAGTTGTGAATAAGCCCCTCAAGACTATTCTTCAGCGAACAATCAATTCTTCCAAATCAAGTTGGAATTTGATGTTGTACTCGGCATTATGGGCCTACCGAACATCTGTAAAGACTGCTACCGGTTTCTCACCTTTTCAACTCGTTTACGGGCTCAAAGCAATCTTTCCTAGTGAGGGCCAAATCCCGTCTTTAAATTTGGCAGTAGATTTATTGCCAGACACTTCACCGCTTGAGGAACTCCTATTATATATTGAGCATCTTGATGAGAAACGTCATGATGCAGCCTTGGCCAATGAGGTTCACAACCAACGAGTCAAGTGTCAGTCTGATTAGTTCGTTCGTCCTCGGATTTTCTCTGAAGGCGACCTTGTCCTGGTCTATAACCAAGATAAGGATCCTCTTGGGGCAAGCAAGTTCAAACCCACATGGTTCAAACCTTTCATTGTGAAAGAGGTATTAAAGAAGGGTGCTTATCGTCTAGTTGAATTTGAGGGAAATGCTTTGGCGGAGCCTAGAAATGGGCTCTACCTCAAGAAGTATTACTCTTACGTTGGTCACCTCGGTGACTTCTTATACATATGTATAGCTCTTATACAATTTTTTTTCTTTATGTTTTATGGACGTGTCGTTATTTATGTCATATTTTTCACTGTGGCAGAAGTCAAATGAATCGGAGGTGTTCTTTGGGTTCGCGGACGGCGCTAGCTGACACACTCGAAGGCTTGCTTCCACAACTTGAGTGATTTTCACGCCTCAAGGCCACTTTCTATCTTCCGGAGCTATCTGTCCAGGTAATTCCACAAACAATGTCGTCGAGTATAGTGCAGTGATATAGTTGATCCATGACGCTTTGTCGCATGGAATTTCTTACCTTCGGGTCTACTTAGATGCTCAGCTGGTTGTCTCCCATTTAAATGGAGTTCAATGCATTTATGATCCTACTTTACACCGACATTTCCTTAGGGTACATCTCTTAGAACGTTGCTTTGATTACATTATGTATATTCATGTTCCTAGGAGATTAAATCAAATGACATATACTCTAGCTAAACAAGTAATAGATTGGCATGTTGCACACACATACACATGTACATACATTTGTAAAGAAATATGATCCATAAGGCATAAAATATGTAAATATATATATATATATATATATATATATATATATATATCAAAACGTTTCAGAGTACATCGGTGGGCGTGAATGCCTCAAAAAATAATAATCTGGTATAAATCACGGGGCTCATGTCCTAAAAATATATACAAAAAGTGTCCTTGGCACATAATAAGTCCAACCTATCTAAGCTCGGGGCCTATTGGCCCTGCCGTAGTGAACGACGACATTAGAAAAACATTGTAAAAGTTGGACCCAAGTTCGTGGCACCCCAACTACATGAGGTTGCATGGATGGCGGGAGATCCTCAATCTTGGCCATGGGAACTGCACGAGTGAGTGTGGTGAGGTTCCGCTCCACCCCTATCAAAAATATCTCATCCTCTCCTACTGGAGACCCCCTGCGACTACTGGTCCGTCGGCTATTGTTGGTACTGCCTCTGGTCGAGGACGTCACCTAGTCCTCATGAATTATGTCGGGCGCACTAGTCCCACATATGTACATAACAGATACATAGTTGTCAATACTCTGATACATATAAAAAATGATATATATAAGAGAAAATAAAAATTAAATAACTTTAAAAACATGTACCTCACTCTCCTCTGTAAATGTGTTGAACCTGCACATAATAGATCTATCTAGAAAATACCACACACATTTGCAGAGAGAAATTGAGAAAGAAGAAGCAAGAGAGAAAGAATGGAAGAATTCTCATTAACTGTATTCCACATTCAAAGAGCGACTAATTTACAATAGATATAGGATACATGAGTAACTAATGTGCCATAGTGGTGGTCTAGAGTGATATGGACACACACCAACAGTTATGGGAGTGAACTTCCACCTGGTCTAGTATCTCAGGCAGTTACGGGAGTGAACTTCCACCTAGTTGAGTTAACTAGTCAACTAGTCTTCAGTTAACTGACTAAACAGAGAGTAGTGAGGAGTTGACTCAAGAAATCAAGGGTAATGTGCTAGTCTAGTGATGATCCCAAGGAAAGTGTGCATTAGCTGGTGATGATCCCAATGTTGCATGGTGACAAAACCAATGCAGCATCTAAACTCAACTCAACTAGTCAAACTGAAGTGTCAACTAAAAGAGAATATTCTCCAAGTGGAATATTCTCCCCTAAAATATAGGAGACTGGATAATGACTAATTATGACTAATAAACANTTAAAAATGAGAAGGAACAAAAAGCAGTTTCTAAGCAATCGTGTCCTTCACTCTAAGAAGACCTTGCAACTATGCAAGATTGTGCTCGTTGAAGATTTTGTTGAAGATGTATATGTCTACACGAATCTGATGAAGGAGATGCACCATTGATATTTCCATACATATCCACTTTCTCTTCTTGTAATGAAGATTATCCAAATAAAGTTTGGATGAAATTTTGAAAACCGTGCGGCCATTTTCGGAAAACGCTGAAATTTTGTTGATTTTAAAAAGATCATAACTTCACTTTTTGGACTCCGTTTCAGACAATTGTTGTTTTGAAAATGGATATTTTCTTGAGAGTAATTCAAATATCCAATTTTTTTATGCAAAATTTTCTCATAAAATATCATAATGGAGTCTGATGTGCGTGGATCCCTTTATGTCTCCTGAGATGCATGCATTGCACATGGAAAAGTGTCTGCATGTGACTCTTGAGATGCATTCCATATATCCTCCACATGAATTTCAGAAAAAAAAAAATTAAATGGAGTAGACACCATCTGCAATTAATGGAATACAAATTTCTGCAAAAACTTTTGTAGAAGACTCTTCATAATAAGAGGCTTGATCTTTTGATGGCTTCTCTTCTGGCTCTATCTGTTCAACCTCCTGCATGAAATATTCACAATCTTATTTATTCCCAAATAGAACCTCCAATTTGGTCCATAATTCATTTGGAGTGAAGTCTTGTGATACATCACATACTTGGTAGAGAATTTCTGGAGAAATAGACAAGCAGATAAATCCTATGGCCATATCTTGTCTATTGAGAAAGTCATTTTTATCATCGGCGGAATCAGGCTCTACTTCCATTGCCATGGTTATTTGGTATAAGCATCTACTTTTGAGAAGAAGTAGAATATTTTTCTTCCACTCCAAATAGTTATGAGGAGTAAGAAGTATTATCGGTGAGTAAAACATAAATTCCATATTTTTTGCGCTCTTCAATCTTCAGTACCTGCAAAAATAATTTGGTGCATCTTTTTCTTTGTAGTTCGTCAGATCTGATACCATGTAAATGTGTTGAAACTGCATAGAATAGATCTATCTATAAAAGACCACAGACATTTGCAGAGAGAAATTGAGAAAGAAGAAGCAAGAGAGAAAGAATGGAAGAATTCTCATTAACTATATTCCACACTCAAAGAGTGAATAATTTACAATAGATATAGGATACATGAGTAACTAATGCACCATAGTGGTGTTCTAGAGTGATCTAGTCTAGTCTCTCAGGCAGTTATGAGAGTGAACTGCCACCTAGTCTAGTCTCTCAGGCAGTTATGAGAGTGAACTGCGACCTAATTGAGTTAACTAGTCAACTAGTCTTCAGTTAACTGACTAAACAGAGAGTAGTGAGGAGTTAAATCAAAAAATAAAGGGTAATGCACTAGTTTGGTGTTGATCCCAAGGAAAGTGCACATTAGTTGGTGATGATCCCACTGTTGCATGGTGACAAAACCAATGCAACATCTAAACTCAACTCAACTAGTCAAACTGAAGTGTTAACTGAAAGAGAATATTCTCCAAGTGGAATATTCTCCCCTAAAATATAGGAGACTGGATAATGACTAATTATGAATAATAAACAAGGAAAACCCTTAGGAAAAATAAATCCTAGGTGTGTGTGAAGTAACTCCAACATCCTCGCTCCTCTCTGGGAGGTATGGGCATGTCTGGATCTCTGGAGAAGTTGATTACAACGTAGGGGTAGTCCTCTATTGTTGGAATCTGTCATGCCCACCAGTCGAATAAATTTTCATCGAAGGCCTCTATGGTCCTTCCTCCCCAGTATCATGGCAGTAATGTTTCCCATCTTCATATCACTGGGAAGGAGGCCACATGCCCCTATACAGTCTCTCTGGGAGTAGTGAAGCTTCAGTATATTCCCATCAATCAACAAGTAGATAATATTATGACCAAGCCTTTAGCAAAAGGGAATTTTGAAGCATTTAGAGACAGACTTGGATTGGTGCATAATTACTTCCTTGCTAAGATGGAGTATTGAGAAATGTATCTCGAGTGGGATCTTATTTCACAGGTAAAGTGTGAATGTGTGATAGGTAGTTCGAGACAAATTCTTAGAGAAAAAGTGGGAAATAATGTCATCCTGTAATTTCACTGAAATAAATAAAAGTGAAAGTAAAATTTTCCATGTTCTCCTAGTCTTAGAAATATAAATAAAATATTCTAGAATATTAGTGAGTTAGATTTGCTCTAATGTTATCTGTACACCTCATTGTTGAGATAAGTTGGTTTATAGGATTAAGGATATCAGTTACTAAGATTTTGGAAATTAGCTGTTAGGATTGAGGAGATTAGTTATCTCTCTCAAAACATAAATAGGACAAGATGGAAGAAGTTGAAAACACACATTTTTCACACCAAGAAGAATCAAGAGATTAGAGAGAGATCAATTGAGCATATTCATAGAAAAGGAGAGGAACCTAATTCAAGAAGCAAGCCAAAGTACAGTCCATACAATTGTACAGATTTTGTTTGGAAATATGCATATAGTCGTACAACTAGGGTCAAACAATGTTGTAAAATAGTTCAAGCATGCAGCTTCTTAGTTGTCCAATAGGAATATTTATCTCAATAAGTGTAGTTTTTTGTGTGTGTATATCGTACAACTGTTAGTTTGATAGCTTGTGGAGCTTTCCCTGTAAGCTTGGAATATTTAAATGAAAAGCTTGTTTGAGGGTGTAATTATTGGTGTATCATGCTTATGCTTTTGTTGTTCATTTTCAACTATATGTGTGATTGTTGGATGTCAAAAATATTTATTTCTATAATTAGATAATTTCATATTTAATTTATTTAATGAAGAGAAACATAGGACAATAGTCACCTAGGGCTTGAAAACTTGACATTTTTCATACTACAAATATCCTCTAATATGTCTGGCACATTCACATTTTTATATTATAATAAGTATATCTTCTATTACATCAGTTACATTCACATTTGCATTATAATATAATAAGGTATAATAAGTATTGACCTTTTCCTACATATGCATTCATAGTATTATTTTATTATAGTTATTAATTGATATTATTTTTTTCTAAGGAAATCCCTGTGGAAAACCCTCTAAATACTTCCCTGCGATTTTTTGAGTACTTCCCCATGATCCATGGATGGTAAATGGGGTAAATTGTTGACCCTATTAACAGATCCTAACCTTGAAGGGATTAAGAGAACCAATGTCCTCCCCAATTCATTGGGGGAGAGATATCACGTCTGGCTCCAACCACTTGAGCTAACCCTTGGGGATTATTAATTGATAGTAATTGATATTATATTATGAGTATGTTATATATTTAATATTATTATATCATATTATACATTTGTTCTAATGTTGTCATATTCACGTTCATTCATAGTAGTATTATATTATAATTATTAATTCATAATATATTATGATTATATTATATATTCTATATTATTATAGTATGACTATATTATATATTATTATCATATATTAATAATATATTATTTATTCTATTTTCAAATTATATACTAATAGTAATTATTTATTGTAAGAAATTTATTATCATTTATTGTCCATGCACAAGAATCTAAACTTTCCATTATTATTTTTAACTCCCATCTCGTAATTCTATATTATCCTAGCTTATATGGAAATTTGATGTGGCATACATGGATTTGATGTGGCACACACAGATTGTTATTTATAATTTCCTTAGGAGACCCATTTTTGGAGAAAATTCGCTCTAATGTGATTTTGAATACAAGGGATCTCATCAAAAATATTTGAAAAATTTTATGGAAAATTAGAACTAGAACCCAAAAAGAAGATTTGAAAATGATGATCAATATTTTAGAATTGAAATCCCTTTTCCTAAAAAATAAATACCTCCTTGAATAAATTCTTTGGTTTGATGAAGAAATCCAAACTAAAACATATCTATGCCACTCATAAACCAAATCTACTATGATCACAACCAGATTTGCACTCTTTCCTCATGAATTTCATGGATTGCTACTAGGAAGAAGTTTCATCACCATCACTTCGCCATCAACTCTTCAGCATCCTTCCATGGAACACTGCCATGGAATTACAAATCCCCTTAAGACTAAAGGTTCTTTTATACCATGTTAAGAAATAGAGCATGAGAAAATACACAAGAATTTGGTGGAAAAGGCTTTAATTCAAATTCTACGCATAATATTCATTACAATGATAAAATTTTATAGTACATGGATGAAACCACCTCATAAAATACATTTTCTCTCGCACTGACACCTTATCACGAGATAAGGCTAAGACGAGGAAAAATAGGATCTAAAACACACTTAGGATAAAGACTATATCCCATAATGTGAAATACAGAAAGGTGGTGTAGGACTTCATGATTGTATAGGGAGTCATAGGCCAACAAAATTTTATGTAGAAATATCAATTCACTTCTACGTATGGATTCATAGGCCAACAAAAGTTTATACAGCTATTTATGTATTGTTGACATGCTTACAAAACCTCTAATGACTCTTAATTAAAGTTGATGCGAACATAGAGGTCAACATAATTCTTGAATTTTTTATTTTATTGATTCAAACATAGAATCCCTAGTAGCTCTCAACAATTTATCCAAACTGTTAGTATGTAAGCTTTTGAATATGCTAGAAATGAGAAATTTGAAAATAAAGGTTCATAGGGAGTGGATTTTTGGAATCTAATCGCTTGTCATTTATTCTCATATTTCATAAAAATTCCACCAACAATCTCAGTGGATAACGTGGGAATTTTCATGTTCCAATTGTTTTCCTTTCATTCTCAAATTCTAAGGAAAGTCCATCCACATTTTCAGTTGATAACGTGGGCATTTATAGGATTTAATGATATCTACAAAGCGACAACTAAACAATGAGTATAGAATGTTCCTTCAGATTTTTTTCTAACATTGGAAGACCTTCTGTGATAAGATTGTAACAGGGGTAGTCATGAATTGTATTGCTTCATTATCACCATATTATATTGAATGTTACCTCATGAATGGATTTAGAAGTATCCTAGAGATATCTAGTTTGGATATTCTTAATTGCACCATTTAACAAACATTTGAGGCATAATAGAAAAGGATTGATGCATGGCTTGGTCATTGGTGAAATTGAAAAAACTTGTATGTATTGATTTTGACAAGTTCTTAATGTTGGAAATATTTTTTTCATTGATGTCAAAGACAGGGGGAGCCTACATATGTACAAGATAAATATTACAAGCCTACAGATCGACAATATAAAGATTTCAAGATGGATATTTTTGAAAGTATTATTTTTTGTCAATTTGGATACCCTATCTTTGAAGGAATTTTTAGCCTACATACCTAGCTCAAATGGGATCACATGTTATATGGTTGGAAATATTATTCCAATAAATTTCCAACAATATATGGAATTCCCTCTATCTCCCTAGGAATGAGGATATATGAATTTTCCAGTCCAACAACCCAACCACAAAATTGAGGTTGATTTAGCCATTCTTTATAGGATGGCCTTGAAAGTGGGGACATAATTACTATAAATACATGATAGATTTTTGCATTTAGAGAGAAAACAAGCAAGAGATCAAGTCTGAGGTGTGCATAAATGATCTGCAGTGCGCTAAAGGTGTTGGAGTGTCTTTTTGGTGTGCAAGAGAAGTCTAAGGGATTTTCATGGGATCTTTCTTGTTCTCAAGGTGCACTATGAAGAACTGAAGGTCTATGATGTCATCATGTGCAATGTCTTGAGTTTGTGATGTTGTCTTTAGTGGATGGTTTTGTTAGTGGATGTTATCATAAGTGGATGTTGTCATCAGTGGATGTTGTTTTCAGTGATTACATTCTGGGAATGATGTTATGAGGCTTGCTAGGGTTTGAAGGATTGTTTGTGGAATGAAGCATGCATGTGAATTCATAAGTACTATGTGTATGAATATCTTGGATTGGTGTCTACAAATATCTTATTGAGTTAGTTATTAGTTGAGGATGTTGGTGTCTCCAATAGGTTGGTGCCTACATATTGTTGAGTTGGTGCTCAGTTGAGGATATTGGTGTCTCCAATAGGTTGGTCCCTACATGATCTGGATTATTTTCAGCACGAAATGAGAGCGGAGATATAATAAATAAATTTACAGAGATATCTCGGATATCCAATAATATTACAGAAATGTATCAGAGATGCAACCATAAACACATAGATACAGTGATACACAATTTTATATTAATGAGTGAAAATGTACAAAGACTGTAAAAATACAGAGTGAAATACTTGCTAGAATGGTGGTTGCTTATCTCTGAGAAGAGATGTGATGGCTACTCGCATCTGTGAGAAGATGATATTACAATGAAGGTACAAAGGCCTTTTTATCATAAAGAAAATCCAAAACCCTAACCCTGGAAGATGAAAAGCCAACAGTTTTGTGGACCTTGTTTTGGGTAGTTTGGTGTATCAACTTCTCGGGGGCGTAACTTTGGCATACGATCTTCATTTGGGGCGCATGATATCTCGTTGAAAAGGTATCATTGAGGAGATTCATTTTGGGGGCTCAATCAGAGAATTCATCTATCATTGAGAAGATCAATCCTGAAAAACCTTCATTTAGGCCCTCAAAATGGCCCTAAAAATTAAAAACCGCTAAAAATAGTAAATTGCCAAAATTACCAGAAAACTGTTTTGAACGAGTTGGAAAAGGTGGGTGGCCACCAATATCCACCTGGATCAATCCTCCCTCCTTAGGAAGCGATGGTATCCATTGCATTGAGTGCCCAGGGGAGAGGGAAAATAGTTTGTTGAATCTGCATCTTAATGAGTTGCTTGCCTTGTTGGAGAAGTTGTGTTGCTTAGCTTTTTGAAGATTTTCACGAACCTGTGGCTGGAAGGGTTGGACCTTTTTAACCATTCTGGATACATGAGATTTTTGTGTGCAGAAGGAATATTTACGCTTTGTTGCAGTCTTTTTGACATTCTTATGTTGGATAGAAGGTGTTTGGGCCAAGGCTGCAGTGGTTGCAGTATCCTTATGTTCACCTTTTGAACAAATTGTGAAGAAACTAAATTTTGTAGAATGAGATACTAACTTGCGACACTGTTTAGGTGGGATAGTAATGGGAACCACCTCTGGTATCCTGTAGAGATGAACCCCCGAAGTAACAATGACACTATAGGGTCGAGACTCATAGATAGTATGGTGCTTCATATATGGGTGGCCCAAGAGAACATCACAGACATCCAACGAGGAAACATCACATAATACCTCATCCTTAAAGGGTTGGATGTCGCATGACAATCCAAATTGTTGGATGACACGATGATCTCGTCCCTGGCGACGCCACCCAATGTTGTATGGTTGTGGGTGTGGTGTTTTTGAAAATCCCAACTGTTTGATGACCTCTGTTGAGATGAGGTTCTTTTGGCTTCCGCTATCAACAATAAAATGCAATGGGGTCCACTTCACCCACATCTATGAATGAAAAAGGCGTTGCCCCTCTTAAGGATCTGTCAGTTCTTCTGTTTGAATTGTTGCGATCGCGACAATAGTATTGGGGTCTACGTCAATGATCTGTATTCTTTCAGTATTTTCTGAATCAGATTCTGAATCAGAGTTTGGCTCCTTGTCTTTGATTCCGACCACCAATGAATGTTTTCAGTGACATTCATCGATGTTGTGCGAGAGAGCTTGCTCAAGCAACAGATTGATAGAATCGTATGCTCCATCGTTTTTCTTTTCTTCCGCCATGGAGGGTTTCTTGGTGTGTGGGAGAGATTGTATTCAAGAGAGACAAGCTTGAGACCCAACTTGCTATACTCGGACCACGTCGGGGACATGCACTGAAAAACAAATGATCAAGAGCAGCCTTCTCTGATACCACTGATCCAGATTATTTTTGGCACGAAATTAGAGTGGAGATATAATAAAGCAATGTACAGAGATATCTTGGATATCCAATAATATAACAAAAATGTATTAGAGATGTAACCATAAACATAGAGATATAGTAATACACAATTTTCTATTAATGAGAGAAAATGTACAAAGACTGTAATAATACAGAGTGAAAGACTCGCTAGAATGGTGGCATCTTATCTCTGAGAAGAGATGTGATGGCTACTCGCATCCATGAGAAGATTATTTTACAATGAGGCTCCTAAGGAATTTTTATCATAAATAAAATTCAAAACCCTAACCCTAGAAGATGAAAAGCCAACATTTTTGTGGACCCTGTTTTGGGTAGTTTGGTGTATCAACTTCCTGGGGGCGTAACTTTGGCATACTATCTCTATTTGGGGCGCATGATAGCTCGTTGGAAAGGTATCATCGAGGAGATTCATTTTGGGGGATCAATTTGAGCCTTCAATTATCATTGATAATATATATCCCAAAAACCCTTCATTTAGGCCCTCAAAATGGCCCCGAAAGTTAAAAACTGCTAAAAATAGTAAATTGTCAAAATTGTCATAAAACTGTTTTGAGCGAGTTGGAAAAGGTGGGTGGCCACCGATATCCACTTGGATCAATCCTCCCTCCTTAGAAAGAAATGGTCTCCAATGCATTGAGTGCCCGGGGGAGAGGGGAAAGAGTTTGTTGAATCTGCATCTTAATGAGTTGTTTTCCTTGTTGGAGAAGTTGTGCTGCTTAGATTTTTGAAGGTTTTCACGAACCTGTGGCTGGAAGGGTTGGAAATTTTTAACCATTCTGGATACATGAGATGTTTGTGTGAAGAATGAATCTTTACGCTTTGTTGCAGTCTTGTCGACCTGCTTATGTTGGATAGAAGATGCTTGGGCCAAGCCTGTAGTGGTTGCAGTATCCTTTTGTTCACCTTTTGAACATATTGTGAAGAAGCTAAATTTTGTAGTATGAGATACTAACTGGTGACACTGTTTAGGTGGGACAGTAGTCGAAACCACCTTTGGTATCCTGTAGAGATGACCCCCCAGAGTAACAATGACACTCCGGGGTCGAGACTCATAGATAGTATGGCGCTTCCACATATATGGTTGGCCCAAGAGAACATCAAAGACATCCATCGAGGCAACATCACATAATACCTCATCCTTGAAATGATGAATGCCATATGAAAATCGACATTGTTGGCTGACATGGAGATCTCGTCCCTAGTGAAGCCACTCAATGTTATATGGTTGTGGGTGTGGTGTTGTCGAGAATCCCAACTTTTTGATGACCTCTGTTGAGATTATATTCTTCTGGCTTCTGCTATCAGCAATAAAATGAGGCGAGGTACCCTTCACCCACCTCTGTGAATTAAAAAGGTGCTCCCCCTCTTTGGGATCTGTTGGTTCTTTTGGTTGAATTGTTGTGATCATGAAAATAGAAGTGGGGTCTATGTTGATGATCTGTCTTCTGTTAGTATTTTCTGAATCAGATTCTGAATTAGGGTTCGGCTCCTTGTCTTTGATTTATGCCACCAATGACTATTTTGAGTGACACTCATCGATGTTGTGCCAGGGTATTTTGTGGAAATCACACCATTTTCTGGTGTCCTTCTTTGTCTTCTCGTGACCCTTCTTTTCATATGGCCTGGACTGGTTTTCGAGAGATTGTTTGTTAGGCCCGTATTTATCATACTTTGGTTGTTGCGTATTTTCATACCTGAACTCCTGTTTGTTTTGGTGCTTAAATTTATGCTCGATTTTCACAACATATTGATAAGCAACACTGAGTGATGAGATGTCCATAAAATCCATTTCAGTTTGGATGTATCTGTGTAGAACCCCACGATATTTCAGAACCAAATGTCATTCAGAGTCTTTGATACCTAGCTTGGTGTGCAAGGTATAGAAGGTATTGGTGAAATCCAGAACTGCTTGGCCCCTCTCATGCTGCAGTGTGGTCCATCTCATATATTGGTCCTCATAATTGCCAACAGGGTAATATTGTTCCTTTACCACTACCATAAAAAAATCCCAAGTGGGATCGGCCCAATATATTCCGAACTCTTTTGTGGAAATTTTCTTTGAGTAAGTTTCCCACCAATGTTTGACATTGGGGAGAGATTTAAGGAGTGTGAAGGTGATCTTTTCCCTGTCGCAAAAATGGTGAACAAAGAAATAACCTTCTAGCAGATTTAACCATTTGTCTAGGGCATCCGCATCTATCTGACCTTCAAATACGGGAATATCAAAATTAACCTATACCTTGAAAGAAGATGTGCTTCCAAAATGGTTGTTTGATGAATATGTGCATGTTTCTAACAGAAGTCGTTGAAGGATGTGGGGAAAATTATCCATCATTTCATCCCTATGTCGTGTGAGAGCTTTCTCAAGCAACATATTGATAAAATCGTTTGCTCTGTCATTTTTCTTTTCTTCCTCCATGGAGGGTTTCTTGGGAGTGTGAGAGAGATTGTATTCAAGAGAGACAAAATCGAGACCCAACTTTCTATACTAGAACCTTGTTGGGGACATGCACTGAAAAAATAAACGATCAAGAGCAGCCAGCTCTGATACCACTGATCCATATTATTTTCGACACGAAATGAGAGAGAAGATATAATAAATAAATGTACAGAGATATCTCGGATATCCAATAATATAACTGAAATGTATCAGAGATGCAACCACAAACACAGAGATATAGTAATACACAATTTTCTATTAATGAGCGAAAATGTACAAAGACTGTAAAAATGCAGAGTGAAAGACTCGCTAGAATGGTGGCAGCTTATCTCTAAGAAGAGATGTGATGGCTACTCGCATCCGTGAGAAGATGATTTTACAATGAGGCTCCAAATACCTTTTTATCATAAATAAAATCCAAAACCCTAACCCCAGAAAATTGAAAATCCAACAGTTTTGTGGACCCTGTTTTGGGTAGTTTGGTGTATCAACTTCCCGGGGGCATAACTTTGGCATACGATCTCTATTTGGGGCGCACTATAGCTCGTTGGAAATGTATTGTCAAGGAGATTAATTTTGGGGTCTCAATTAGAGCCTTCAGATATCATTTAGAATCTTGATCCCAAAAAACCTTCATTTAGGCCCTCAAAATGGCCCCGAAAATTAAAAACTGCTAAAAATAGTAAATTGCCAAAATTGCCAGAAAATTGTTTTGAGCAAGTTAGAAAAGGTGGGTGGCCACCAATATTTACCTGTATCAATCATCCCTCCTTAGGAATCAATGGAATCCATTGCATTGAGTGCTCAGGGGAGAGGGAAAAGAGTTTGATGAATCTGCATCTTGATGAGTTGCTTGCCTTGTTGGAGAAGTTGTGCTACTTAGCTTTTTGAAGGTTTTCACGAACATGTGGTTGGAAGTGTTGGAAATTTTTAGCCATTCTGGGTACATGAGATGTTTGTGCACAGAAGGAATATTTACACTTTGTTGCAGTCTTGTCGACCTACTTTTGTTGGATAGAAGGTGCTTGGACAAAGGCTGCAGCGGTTGCAGTGTCCATCTGTTCACCTTTTTAACATATTGGGAAGAAGCTAAATTTTATAGTATGAGATACTACCTTGTGACACTGTTTAGGTGGGACAGTAGTCGGAACCACCTTTGGTATCTTATAGAGATGACACCCCAGAGTAACAATGACACTACGGGGTCGAGACTCATAGATAATATGGCACTTCCACATATATGGTTGGCCCAAGAGAACATCACAGACATCCAGTGGGGAAACATCACATAATACCTCCTCCTTGAAGGGTTGGATGTCGTATGACAATTGAAACTGTTGGCTGACACAAATATCTTGTCCCTGGAGAAGCCACCCAATGTTGTATGGTTGTGAGTGTGGTGTTTTCGACAATCCCAACTATTTGATGACCTCTACTGAGATGAGGTTCTTCTAGCTTCCAATATCAACAATAAAATGCAACGGGATCCCCTTCACCCACATCTGTGAATGAAAAAGGCACTCCCCCTCTTCGGAATCTGTTGGTTCTTCTGGTTGAAGTGTTGCGATCACAACAATAGCAGTGGGGTCTACGTCGATGATTTTTCTTCTTTTAGTATTTTCTGAATCGGATTCTGAATAAGGGTTCATCTCCTTGTCTTTGATTTCGACCACCAATGATTGTTTTGAGCGACATTCATCGATGTTGTGCCAGGGGATTTTGTGCAAATCGCACCATTTTCTGGTGTCCTTCTTTGTCTTCCCGTGACCCTTCTTTTCTTGTGGCTTGGACTGGTTTTCAGGAGACTGTTTGTTAGGGCTATCCTTATCATACTTTGGTTGTTGCGGATTTGCAGACCCGAACTCCCATTTGTTTTGGTGCTTAAATTTATGCTCGATTTTCACAACATATCAATAAGCAACACCGAGTGATGAGATGTCGCATGAGAGGTGCTTCCAAATTAACCTGTACCTTGGAAGGAAAGGTGCTTCCAAAGTGGTTTTTTGATGAAGATGTTTTTGTTGCTATCGAAAGGCGTTGAAGTATGTGGGAAAAATTCTCCATCATTTCGTCCATTTGTCGCGTGAGAGCGTGCTCAAGCAACAGATTGATAGAATCGTTTGCTCTGTCGTGTTTTTTTTCTCCCACCATGGAGGGTTTCTTGGGCGTGCGGGAGTGATTGTATTCAAGAGAGACAAGCTCTAGACCCAAATTTCTATACTCGGACCTCGTCGGGGACATGCACTGAAAAAAAAAATGATCAAGAGCGGCCTGCTCTGATACCACTGATCCAGATTTTTTTTGACACGAAATGAGAGCGGAGATATAATAAAGTAATGTACAGAGATATATCATATATCCAATAATATAACAGAAATGTATCAGAGATGCAACCATAAACACAAATATACGGTAATACACAATTTTCCATTAATGAGTGAAAATATACAAAGACTGTAAAAATACAGAGTGAAAGATTCGCTAGAATGGTGGCATCTTATCTCTGAGAAGAGATGTGATGGCTACTCGCATATGTGAGAAGATGATTTTACAATGAGGCTCCAAAGGCCTTTTTATCATAAATAAAATCCAAAACCCTAACCTTGGAAGATAAAAAGCCAACAGTTTTGTGAACCCCGTTTTGGGTAGTTTGGTATATCAACTTCCCGGGGGCGTAACTTTGGCATACAATCTCCGTTTGGGGAGCACGATAGCTCGTTGGAAAGGTATCGTTAAGGAGATTCATTTTGGGGGATCAATTAGAGTCTTCAACTGTCATTGAGAATATCTATGCCGAAAAACCTTCATTTAGGCCCTCAAAATGGCCCCTGAAGTTAAAAACTGATAAAAACAGTAAATTGTCAAAATTGCCAGAAAACTGTTTTGAGCGATTTGGAAAAGGTTGGTGGCCACCAATATCCACTTGGATCAATCCTCGCTCCTTAGGAATAAATGGTCTCCATTGTGTTGAGTGCCCGCGGGAGATGGAAAACATTTTGTTGAATCTGCATCTTGATGAGCTGCTTACCTTGTTGGAGAAGTTGCGTTGCTTAACTTTTTTAAGGTTTTCATGAACCTGTGGTTGGAAGGGTTGGGCCTTTTTAACCATTCTTGCCACATGAGATATTTGTGTGCAGAAGGAATATTTACACTTTGTTGCAGTCTTTCTACCTGCTTCTGTTGGATAGAAGGTGCTTGGGACAAGGCTGCAGTGGTTGTGGTATCCTTCTGTTCACCTTTTGAATAGATTGTGAAGAAGCTAAATTTTTTAGTATGAGATACTACCGTGCGATATTTTTTAGGTGGGATAGTAGTTGGAACCACCTCTAGTATTCTGTAGAGATGAACCCCCAGAGTAAAAATGACACTATGGGGTCGAGACTCATAGATAGTATGGCACTTCCACATATATGGTTGGCCAAAGAGTACATCGCTTACATACAGCAGGGAAACATCCCATAATACCCCATCCTTGAAGGGTCGGATGTTGTATGACAATCATCACTGTTGGCTAACATGGAGATCTCGTCCCTAGCGAAGCCACCTGATGTTGTATGGTTGTGGGTGTGGTGTTGTCGGCAATCCCAATTGTTTAACGACCTATGTTGAGATGAGGTTCTTATGGATTCTGCTATCAACAATAAAATGCAACGGGGTCCCTTTCACTTACATTTGTGAATGAAAAAGGTGGTCCCCTTCTTCGGGATCTATTGGTTCTTTTGGTTGAAATGCCGCGATCGCGACAATAGCAGTAGGGTTTTCATCGATGATCTGTCTTCTTTCAGAATTTTCTGAATCGGATTCTGAATCAGGATTCGGCTCCTTATTTTTTATTTCTTCCACCAATGACTATTTTGAGAGAAATTCATCTATTTTGTGCAAGGGGATTTTGTGGAAATCGCACCATTTTCTGGTGTCCTTCTTCATCTTCCCATGACCCTTCTTTTCCTGTGGCTTGGACTGGTTTTTGGGAGATTGTTTGTTAGGGCCGTATTTATCATACTTTGGTTGTTGCGGATTTGCAGACCCGAACTCCCATTTGTTCTAGTGCTTAAATTTATTCTTGATTTTCACATCATATCGATAAGCAACACCAAGTGATGAGATGTCCAAAAAATCCATTTCAGTTTGGATGTATCTGTGTAGAGCCCCACGGTATTTCAGAACCAAATGTCGTTCGAAGTCTTTGATACCAAGCTTGGTGAGAAAGGTATGGAAGGTATTGGTGAACTCTGGAACTGCTTGGCCCCTCTCTTGCCGCAGTGTGGTCCATCTCATATATTGTTCCTCATAGTTGCCAATAGGGTAATACTGTTCCTTTACCGTGTCCACAAAAAAATCCCAAGTGGGATCGACCCCATATATTCTGGACTCTTCTATGGAACTTTGCTCCCAGTAAGTTTCCCACCAATTTTTGACATGGGGGTGATATTTAAGGAGTGCGAAGGTGATATTTTCCCTGTTGGAAAAATGGTGAACAAAGAAATAACCTTCTAGCAGATTTAACCATTTGTCTAGGGAATCTGCATCTATCTGACCTTCAAATACGGGAATATCAAAATTAACGTGTACCTTGAAAGGAGAGGTGCTTCCAAAGTGTTTGTTTGATGAATATGTTCCTGTTGCTATCAAAAGGCGTTAAAGGATGTGGGAAAAATTATCCATCATTTCGTCCCTCTGTCGCATGAGAGCTTGCTCAAACAACAGATTGATAGAATCGTCTTCTCCATCGTTTTTATTTTCTTCCGCCTTGGAGGGTTTATTGGGCATGCGGGAGAAGTTGTATTCAAGAGAGACAATCTTGAGACCCAACTTTCTATACTTGGACCTCATCGGGGACATTCACTGGAAAAAAAACGATCAAGAGCAACCTGCTCTGATACCACTGATCCAGATTATTTTTGGCACGAAATGAGAGCGGAGATATAATAAAGAAATCTATAGAGATATCTCAGATATACAATAATATAACAAAAATGTATCAGAGATGAAACCATAAACACAGAGATACAATAATACACAATTTTCTATTAATGAGCGAAAATGTACAAAGACTGTAAAAATACAGAGTGAAAGACTCGCTAGAATGGTGGCATCTTATCTCTGAGAAGAGATGTGATGGATTCTCACAGCCGTGAGAAGATGATTTTACAATGAGGCTCCAAAGTCCTTTTTATCATAAAGAAAATAAAAAACGCTAACCCTGGAAGATGAAAATCCAACAATTTTGCGGACCCTATTTTGGGTAGTTTGGTGTATCAACTTCCCGGGGGCATAACTTTGGCATACGATCTCCGTTTGGGGCGCACGATATCTCGTTGGAAAGATACCATCGAGGAGATTCATTTCAGGGGATCAATTATATCCTATAGCTATTTTGAGAAGATCGATTCTAAAAAACCTTCATTTAGGCCCTCAAAATGGCCCCGGAAGTTAAAAACTGCTAAAAATAGTAAATTGCCAAAATTGTCAAAAAATTGTTTTGAGCGAGTTGGAAAAGGTGGGTGGCCACCGATATCCACCTAGATCACTACATATTTTCGATTTGATGCTCATATAAGGATATTGGTGTCTCAAGTAAGTTGGTGCCTACAATCTTTGTAACAATAGGTTGGTTCCTACATACATTTATAAATGTAAGTTTTTGTGGTTTTCTCCCGCAAGGGTTTCCACGTTAAACTCTATGCATTGTGATTTGATTTTACATGTGATTATTGTTTCTCAGCTAATGAATGATTGATAAATGGTTAAATAAATTAAAAAGTATTTTATTATGATTCACCCCCCCCCCATCAGTATAATCATACGCTCAACAATTGGTATTAGAGCGGGTTCCTTCAAAAACAGTCTAACCACTAGAAGGAAAAGCTTGAGCACATATGGATTGTAAGGAAGGTCTCCATACAAATAGATCCCCTTTATTCAATGGGAAAAAATATGCAACATGGAGTATAATAATGAGAATATATTTGCAGGCCCTTGGGTTTGGTATTTCAGAATAAATCACAATAGGTTATACAGATAAAGATGGGAATGAGTCAAGTGAAAACAATGAAAAAGAAATAGAGGTCATCTTGAGTGGCCTACTAGATGATGATATTGTCAAGGTAATGAAGTGTACAACAACTAAATATATTGGGACAAGATACAAAAATTTATGAAGAGAGATCCAGTGAGGAGAGATCTAATGACTATCCCTGTTATGAGTCAGAGACAGAAGAAACACAAGTTGTGAGAAAACTGAAAGGAGGATCTGGAAAATTCAAAGAAAGGGAAGATAGTGATGATAAATAATAATCTCTCTCTATAACCATGGAAACAAAACCCATCGATGAATAAATTGAAGATAATTAGAAAGAAAATCTAGATTCAGAAGAAGAAGACATTGATGGCGAAGTGAATCTTGAAGAAAAACTCGTTTGTGCCTAAGAAGAAATAGACAGACTTAGGGAAGAGAATATAAAGAATAAGAAGCAATTGCATAAACATGAAAACAAGGATCATGATATTGAAGAAACAAGAATACAATTATTATCCTGAAGACTCAACTAGAAGAGGAAAAGAGGATAGAAGAAGTGGTGAGAAGCCAGTTGAAAGAAAAGGAAGAAAATTGTGAGAAGCTAGAAGTTGAAATAGTTTCCTTAAGAAAGTAAATAGAGAAAACAATTGATCATTTGAATAGAAGTTTGAATTTTGGAAAGAGTACTAAAATATTAGATAATATTCTCATTTTTCAAAGGTCACCATTCATCAAGACAGGTTTCGACTATGACAATAAAAAAAATACCACTGAGGGATATGCAAGCATTAAAGTCACAAAACCATTAGAAAAAGAAAATGAAGAAAAATCTAAAATCTATGCTAATATCCTAAAAATATCCACCAACAATGATAGCAGCAGTAGGAAAGGAAATGATGACCAACAAAAACCTAATTCTTCTCACAAGAACAACAAGAATGAGTTCATAAGAGTTGTTCCACCATGAAGACCTTTCACAAACCGATACCAAAATCTCTTTCTTGGCTATTGTTTTTCTTGCAATAATTTTGGTCATAAAGCAATAGATTGTTGAGCTTATGCAAGAAGTCATCATGTGAGAGATAAAAATAGAGGTTCTTACAAAACCTCAAAGGATGATTATGTGAGCAACAAAACCAAAATTTCTCATGGGTTTGCTAACAAAAACTACAATTCATTTGCTCCTCTACTTGATATTGAATGTTATAAGTGCAATAAATATGGGCATATAGCACATGAATGTAGAAGCAACATAAGAAATTCTCTTAAACAAAACAAGGAAGAATATTATCTTACCCAGCATAGATAAGAATACACCAAGGTGTGAAAATGAAGCAAGAAGAACTGAAGAAGGAAGAATGTGGACTTGCACTTTATGCTCAAAATAAAGGGAACCAATGGTACATGGATAGTGGATGTTCAAAACACATGACAGGGGACCAGAACAATTTTCTCACCTTTAAGGAAGAAAAACGAGACATTGTTACTTTTGGAGATAAGGCTTTCTACAAGGATAGTTGGAAAAGGTATTGTTAGTCTTGATAATGGAAAGACTAAGACAAAAAAATTCTTGTACTTTGAGGGGTTAAAGCATAATCTTCTAAGTGTCATCCAAATGTGTGATCAAGGTTACAACCTCAAATTTCATTATAAAGGGTCTGATATAAGGAAAGCATCTTTAGGAAGATTAGTGGCAAATGAAAACACAACCTCAAGAGATGTATACATACTCGATAAAGTCAAAGGAGAAAAATGTTGTATGGGAGTGATATCTCTCTCATATTGTCAATAAATGGAAGCACAAAATCAGGGGGAGAAACCTTTTTCCATTGATTTCAGAGAGGGAGAAGTTGTAGATAAAGGAAGAATTGCAGACACAAGGAGAGTTATAGACAAGGGGACTATTACAGAATTGACTAAGGGTTTCCATCAATGAAAAATGGGGAGATTGTTGGAAATATTGTTATCATTGATGTCAAAGACATGGGAAGCCTACAAATGTCCAAGATAAATATTGCAAGCCTACATATATCCAAGATAAATATTGCAAGATGGATATTGTTGAAAGTATTAATTTTGGTCAGTTTGGATACTCTATATTTGAATACATTTTTACCCTACATACCTAGCTCAAATGGGTGTGCAAGTTATATGGCTGGAAATATTATTCCGAGACCTTTCCAATGGCATATGGAATTCCCTCCAACTCCCTAGGAATGAGGAGATATTAATTCGTCCAACAACCCAGCCAGAAAATTGATGTCGGCTCAACCAATCTTTACAAGCTGGCCCTAAAAGTGGGGAAAAAATTATTATAAATATAGGATATATTTTCACATTTGGAGAGAAACCAAGCAAGAGATCAAGTCTAAGGTGTGCATAAGTGATTTGAGGTGTGCTAAAGGTGATGGGGTGTCTTTCTAGTGTGCAAGAGAAGTCTAAGGAAGTTTTTTGGCGCATTTCTTGTTCTCAAGGTGTATTATGAAGTAATGAAGGTTTGTGATGTTGTTGTGTGCATTTTCTTGAGGTTGTGATATTGTCGTCAGTGGATGTTTTCGTCGGTGATTACATTATGGGAATGATTCTATGAGGCTTGTTAGGGTTTGAAGGATTGTCTATGGAATGAAGCATGCAGGTGAAGTCAGAAGTAATTTGTGTATGAATATCTTGGATTGGTGTCTACACATATCTTATTGATTTGGTGCTTAGTTGAGGACATCAGTGTCTCCAGTAGGTTGGTTCCTACATCATGTTGATTTGGTGCTTAGTTAAGGAGATTGGTGTCTCCAGTAGGTTGGTTCCTACTTATTGTTGAGTTGGTGCTCAAATAAGGAGATTGGTGTCTCCAGTAGGTTGGTGCCTACAATATTTGTAACAGTAGGTTGGTTCCTACAAACATTTATAAAGATAAGTTTTTGTGGTTTTCTCCCATAAAGGTTTCCACGTTAAAATATGTGCATTGTGATTTGAGTTTATATGTGATTATTTTTTCTCAACTAATGAATGGTTAAATAAAGTAAAAAGTATCATATACTTATTCACCCCTCCCCACTCTCTCAATATAAGCATAAGTTCGACACTTGATCCCAAATTACCCATGAACCATAACTCTACCATGAAATTTAATTATCAAAATTATCGTGAAAGTTATTTTTTTCCCATTTCTAGGTATAAAATAAGAAAAAAAATTGTTATAGATAAAACTTATTATCGAAACTACCCTTGTGGCTTTCCCTCTAACACAAACTTCTTAGTTATGGCGAAGAGTAGGATAGTTACTGCAATAAAGACCAAATTTAGGGTCTTTTCCATTTAGGAAGAATCAAGAAGCCTATTATTCCTCTTGCAATAATAATATCTTGCTAACGCTATTATGTATTGGGGGATTGTATGAAGTGCACTCAATGGAACAACTAAAGGTAGGTAGGTCAAGGTTGAAACTGTGGCTCATGTAAATGACATGCAGTTTAACCAATGTAGATTACACAATGGAGAAGCCAATCTATTTGGCTTAAATATGGATGACAAAAACACCAAGTAATATTGTTTTAATTTGATGCTTTTAGGCATGCCCACAACTGGGAAGCAATCTCTAATAAATGGTCATGGAATCCAACCATTTTTTTTTGCTTATATCATGTAAATACAAATTGCTAACTTTCATGATCTCGAAGTTAGAAGTGTGTTATTACTTTACACTAACGTAAACCCAAGTGGTAGAGATGGAGGAAAGGTAAAGTTGTTTGAGTCTTAGTGTAAATGGTATCTCAAGTCCTATTATTATCATAAGTTTCATGATATCCTTTAATTTCCAAGGAATAAAGCAAATCATAACGAGGACATGATCATACAATTACAAAAAAAAAAAGATTTCTTACTCGTCTCTTGAAAAGTTAAGAAAACAACATATGGGACAACTATAACCATAGTTTCTCTTAGCCAAGAATCACCATCCACAATAGTCACTAGGGCCTTCAACCTACCATTATCAACACAATAACAAGAGCTTAAACCTTGAAGGGATTTATCTTTATCAAGAGGTGTATTTGGGGCAAGGGTTGACGCCAAAAACTTGCCAAGCTCTACCAAGGAGTGAGACAGAGGGACTAGAGAAAATGGGTAGCTAAGATAATATTACCTAGGGAAAGAATTAGGATCTAGCTTGGAACTGTTGACATGTTGACATAATAGAAGAAGCAACATTTGCAAATGACACAACAACATAATAATTATGTGGTGAATACACTTTTCTTGGAAGTGTTTACTTTTTGACACTTCTAGCACCCTTATAACATTATGTTTTCTTTTGAGTTTCAATATGGATTTCTTCAGTGTTTTGCTACAAGTTTTCAACAAAGTTCTTATGCTCTATTCTACATTCTCTGTGGAGTATGGCATTGCTTGGGTGCTCAAATGAAAAGATTATCCTACATAGAAGAAAATACGGTGATAGGAGTATCATTGACATCCATGACAATTGCAGCCATATCAGGTACTTGAACATGCTTAGCATACTCTATAATATGTAACATCAAATTTCGGAAAAATTTACAGCTAATCAAAAGCTAACTCATTAAGGTTGAGGAATGACATAAGCGAGAAGCGAGTTTGCCAAGAATGAGGAATAAAAAAAGGTTTCGCTCCATTATAGAAGTGTGATGATTCCCAAATACTTCTCCATCTTCAAGTTATACTATTTATTAATTAATTAGGTGATAATGAAGCAATTATAATCTCTTTATTGCTATAGCCTTTATCATGTCATGAGAATATGGCTTAACTTGCCATTTTAAAATTTCTTATTAATGTGAAAATAATACTTAACATTTCTTAACTTTGTCGTGTGTAGCATAAGCTATATTACAAGTTATGACTTAACTTTGTAGTGTGTAGCATAAGCCATATTACAAGTTATGACTTAACTTTGTAGTGTGTAGCATAAGCTATATACTGTATTTGCAATTTGTTTGTTTTATAAATTGAAATATAAAAAATGAGATAGATAATAAAAAGTCAATGAGAACAACTAAGAATAAAAAATGTTTCATTTGTTAAATAAATTCATTTATAAATTGAAATATAAAAAATGAGATAGATAATAAAAAGTCAATGAGAACAGCTAAGAATAAAAAATGTTTCATTTGTTAAATAAAGTCAATATACTTTACATCGTGAAACTTTAGGATGCCATGATACAATGCATTTTATAAAAAAAAACTTATAATTTTGAAAATTTGAGTGATACAGATATAAAAAAATTGAAAATTTGACTAATAATGATATTGGTGGAAAAGGGAGGGGTTGCAAAGCGGCTAGGTTGACTTATTATCCAACACTAAGTATATGACAAAGTACCTTTTTCACATTCATGACAGGCGGCTAAGGATTTTTTACAAGCATTCACACGGGAATCTTTTCTAGAGAAAAAAAATCGCTCAATTATATTATAGCATATAATGTTTTTACAACTTCCACTGCATCTCCATAGATTCTTTTCAAATCTTACAGTGAGGATGAAACTACCGTTCAAAAAAACTTAACATATAACTTACAACATCTTCAAAGAGGCTACAAAAAGAGTCTCAAAAAACACTAGATAAACTGTGAGTAGATAGTCTTATTCCAAATCTCCGAACAGGTTCAAAAAAAAGGAGATACTATCAAAATTAAAAACCAAGAGACTATGTTGATTAAAAATGGAATCACCATCAATGGTTAATGGATTCTGAATTGTCTCCTTGGACTAGCCGCTCCATTGGTCCACTTTTGGTAAAAAAGTATGCCTTCAGTATCCTCCATTGCTTGCTTTGATAAAGTGTAAGCTTCAGTATTAAAATTTATATATATATATATATTGGAAAGTAATTAAGCGGAAGCTCCCAGTCAGCACTATAATTCTATCTTTCCAGCCCTCCAATGAGCTCACCTGTAAACTGCCCACTTTTGTTAACCAGTCGATAACAACCTTTGAATCGCCTAGAAAATGTAGATCAGGAAGTGGTAAGTAATCAACAAGCCATAGTGATGCCCAGGCACCCAAGAGTTTCGCTTTAGTATTTGTTCATTTGCTGCAATTAAGTGTCCATATGTAAATTGTAGCCTCTTGAACTTCAATAATACCCCCTGCACCACAAATACTACCATCACTCTTGGTAGCGCCATCAAACCAAGCGAGTGTCTAATCCTTACGAGAGGAAATCAAAATATCCTTTGGTGGTTTGTCTTTCGACAAAGAAAATGAACAAGGAGGTAAAGCCAATATCTTGTAGATCATTGCCTACGAAGACGAGCTAGAATCCTTAAACGAAGCTTTGTTACGCTCTTTCCAAATGTACCAGATGGTATAGGTTGCAATGTGAGTAGGAACAGATTTATCCACATACCAACTCTGAAAACAATCTGAAAGTGTATTCCTTATACACTAAAGTGTCCATCTCATGTTCAGATTTAATTCCTTATACACTAAATTCCAAACTGATATTGCAAAGGGACATTAAATAAAAAGGGGACTAACTGACTCCCAATCCGATTTACAAAGAGAACAACGCCCCGGACTAGTCCATCCCCTTTTCTAAAGTGTATCCCAAGTTAAGATTTTACCCTCCAAAACCATCCAAACAAATAATTTTACCTTTAGTTGAGCTTTCCAATTCCAAATTTTGTGTTTCGAGGTATCAATTTTCAACAGTCTTTTAGCTGAGATGATACTTAAGTAAAAATTCTTTGCAGAAGGTCTTCCTTAATTGTCACCTCCTACCCACATCAGAGTATCCTTCTTTTCTTGGATGAGCACTCTCGACGCCGATAAAGCACTTCTGAACTGATCCCACTCATGCGTTAAATCCCCTTCCAGTTCTAGATCGATGCTACTGAACCAATAGGAAACCAATGACTGATCACTTGAAGTCTTTATGGCCTGGGCAAGTGTTAGTATGTTCTTTTCCTTTAACACTGACAACAGACTGCTAGAGATGAAAGAGAAACCACCCATACCTAGGATTCTATCCTTGCCTATTTTTATAAAAAGCTCATTCCCAGGTATCTAACTTAAGCCATGCAATATCAAAAATAAAACTTTTGAAAGTCCGAACCAGATTTTAGAAATTCCAGTCTTTCTGAAAAACTGAGTTCTGAGCCAATTAATCATTGAATCATGTAAAATATATTTGTCAATCATTACCATGTGCCAAATGTCTTCTCCCATGAGAATTAGCCATAATGTTTTCGTCGCTAGAGACTTGCTGAAGTCAAAAATATTACGAATTCCCCACCCCCCACATGATTTTGGAAGGGATATTCTCTCCCAGCTGCAAAAATGCATTGTATGGGAATCACAGTTCCTTTTCCATAGGAAATTAAACATATGATTCCTGAGAATTTTCAAAATTGATCCCGGGACAACCGTAAGGGACATTCAATAGATAGGTTGGCTAGATAACACTTATTTCAGGAGCGTAAGACTCCCTCCTAAAGAAATCCACCTAAAGCACCAATTATTAATCTTATTTTCCAATTTTTTTATCTACCAATGCCATTCATCCAATCGCATAGCTCCAGCCTTCATGTAAAAACCGAGATATTTGAAACCTTGCTCCAACTCTAGAAAATTATAAGGGAAAAAATCTTTGAACATAAAAAGCTCCTGATCAGTCAAACCTATTTGATGGAAAGTCAACTTCAAGGAATTGATCAGTGAACCAAAAGTCAAGCTGAAAAGTTTAAGAACTTTATCTATTTCCCACCACTCATGATAGTAGCACCAGTCATTATAATTACATCATCCACAAATAAAATATGCAATATTTTAATATATTTTGACACTTGAATACCTGACAGTTTTCCCTTTCTTTGACTATCTTTTAGTAATAAGCTTAGACTTTCCATCACCAAAATAAACAGCAGTGGCGATGAGGGACAACCTTGCCTCAAACCCCTTCCACTCTTAAAGAAATTTGTTGCTTCACCATTAATCAAGATTGAATATGAGGTAGAGACAACACAACTCATTATCCAATTAGTCATTTTTGGATCCAATCCAATTTGAAGGAGGAGAATGCGTAAAAGGTCCCAATTAACATAGTCGTAAGCTTTTTGAAGATCCAAATTTAGAATTAGTGACTTTGATTTTTTCTGATTAATACTGTGGATACATTCATGGACTATACCTATAGCATCCTAAATTTGCCTTCCCTATAGAAAGCCCAACTGCTCTTCCAAAAGTGATCTAGAAAGAATCGGTTTGATTTGATTGGCTATGATCTTAGAGATAATATTGTAACAGAGGTTACACAAAGAGATCGGTCTATAATCTCCAAAAAGACGAGGTTTGTTCACTTTTGGAATTAAGGTGATAAAAGTAGAATTAAAGACGTGCCATGATACAATGCATTTTATAAAAACATACTTTTAATTTTGAAAATTATACTTTACATCGTGAAACTTTAGGATGCCATGATACAATGCATTTTATAAAAAAATACTTTTAATTTTGAAAATTTGAGTGATAAAGATATAAAAAAATTGAAAATTTTACTAATAATGATATTGGTGGAAAAGGGAGGGGTTGCAAAGCGACTAGGTTGACTTATTATCCAACACTAAGTATATGGCAAAGTACCTTTTTCACATTCATGACAGGCGGCTAAGGATTTTTTACAAGCATTCACACGGGAATCTTTTCTAGAGAAAAAAATTCGCTCAATTATATTATAACATATAATGTTTTTACAACTGCCACTGCATCTCCATAGATTCTTTCCAAATCTTACAGTGAGGATGAAACTATTGTTCAAAAAAACTTAACATATAACTTACAACATCTTCAAAGAGGCTACAAAAAGAGTCTCAAAAAACACTAGATAAACTGTGAGTAGATAGTCTTATTCTAAATCTCCGAACATGTTCAAAAAAGAGGAGATACTATCAAAATTAAAAACCAAGAGACTATGCTGACTAAAAATAGAATCACCATCAATGGTTAATAGATTATGAATTGTCTCCTTGGAGCAGCCGCTCCATTGGTCCATTTTTGGTAAAAATGTATGCCTTCAATATCCTCCATTGCTTGCTTTGATAAAGTGTCAGCTTTAGTATTAAAATTTCTATATAGATATTGGAAAGTAATTTAGCGGAAGCTCCCAGTCAGCACTATAATTCTATCTTTCCAGCCCTCCAATGAGCTCACCTGTAAACTGCCCACTTTTGTTAACCAGACGATAACAACCTTTGAATCACCTAGCAAATGTAGATCATGAAGTGATAAGTAATCAACAAGCCACAATGATGCCCATGCACCCAAGAGTTTCACTTTAGTATTTGTTCCTTTGCTGCAATTAAGTGTCCATATGTAAATTGTAGCCTCTTCAACTTCAATAATACCCCCTGCACCACAAAAACTACCATCACTCTTGGCAGTGCCATCAAATCAAGCGAGCGTTGAATCCTTACGGGAGGAAATCAAAATATCCTTTGGTAGTTTGTCTTTCGAGAAAGAAAAGGAACAAGGAGGTAAAGCCAATATCTTGTAGATCACTGCCTACGAAGACGGGCTAGATCCTCAAACGGAGCTTTGTTACGCTCTTGCCAAATGTACAAGATGGTATAGGCTGCAATATGAGTAGGAACAGATTTATCCACATACCAACTCTGAAAACAATCCGAAAGTGTATTCCTTATACACTAAAGTGTCCAGCTCCTGTTCAGATTTAATTCCTTATACACTAAATTCCAGACTGATATTGCAAAGGGACATTAAATAAAAAGGTGACTAACTGACTCCCAATCCGATTTACAAAGAGAACAACACCTCGGACCAGTCCATCCCCTTTTTTGAAGTGTATCCCAAGTTAAGATTTTACCCTCCAAAGCCATCCAAACAATTAATTTTACCTTTAGTTGAGCTTTCCAATTCCAAATTTTGTATTTCGAGGTATCAAATTTCAACAGTCTTTTAGCCGAGATGATACTTAAGTAAAAATTCTTTGCAGAAGGTCTTCCTAAATTGTCACCTCCTACCCACATCAGAGTATCCTTCTTTTCTTGGATGAGCGCTCTTGACGCCGATAAAGCACTTCTGAACTGATCCCACTCATGCGCTAAATCCCCTTCCAATTCCATATCGATGCTACTGAACCAATAGGAAACCAATGACTGATCACTTGAAGTCTTTATGGCCTGGGCAAGTGTTAGTGTGTTCTTTTCCTTTAACACCGACAACAGACTGCTAGAGATGAAAGAGAAACCACCCAAACCCAGGATTCTATCCTTGCCTATTTTTATAAAAAACTCATTCCCAGGTATCCAACTTAAGCCATGCAATATCAAAAATAAAACTTTTAAAAGTTCAGACCAGATTCTAGAAATTCCAGTCTTTCTGAAAAACTGAGTTCTGAGCCAATTAATCATTGAATCATGTAAAAGATATTTGTCAATTATTACCCTGTGCCAAATGCCTTCTCCCATGAGAATTCACCATAATGTGTTTGTCGCTAGAGACTTGTTGAAGTCAAAAATATTACAAATTCCCCACCCCCCACATGCTTTTGGAAGGGATATTCTCTCCCAGCTGCAAAGACGCATCGTATGGGATTCACAGTTCCTTTTCCACAGGAAATTAAACATATGATTCCTGAGAATTTTCAAAACTGATCCCGGACAACCGCAAGGGACATCCAATAGATAGGTTGGCTAGATAACACTTCTTTCAGCAGCATAAGACTCCCTCCTAAAGAAATCCACCTAAAGCACCAGTTATTAATTTTATTTTCCAATTTTTTTATCAACCAATGCCATTCATCCAATCGCATAGCTCCAACCTTCATGTAAAAACAGAGATATTTGAAACCTTGCTCCATCTCTAGAAAATTATAAGGGAAAAAATCTTTGAACAAAAAAAGCTCCTGATCAGTCAAACCTGTTTGATGGAAAGTCGACTTCAAGGAATTGATCAGTAACCCAGAAGTCAAGCTGAAAATTTTAAGAACTTTATCTATTTCCCACCACTCATGAATAGTAGCACCAGTCATTATAATTACATCATCCACAAATAAAATATGCAATATTTTAATAGATTTTGACACTTGAATACCTGACAGTTTTCCCTCTCTTTGACTATCTTTCAGTAATAAGCTCAGACTTTCCATCACCAAAATAAATAGCAACGGCGATGAGGGACAACCTTGCCTCAAACCTCTTCCACTCTTAAAGAAATTTGTTGCTTCACCATTAATCAAGACTAAATATGAGGTAGAGACAACACAACTCATTATCCAATTAGTCATTTTTGGATCCAGTCCAATTTGAAGGAGGAGAATGCGCAAAAGGTCCCAATTAACACAGTCGTAATCTTTTTGAAGATCCAACTTTAGAATTAGTGACTTTGATTTTTTTCTGATTAATACTGTGGATACATTCATGCATTGTACCTATAGCATCATGAATTTTCCTTCCCTACAGAAAGCCCAATTGTTCTTCCGAAAGTGATCTAGAAAGAATCAGTTTGATTCGATTGGCTATGATCTTAGAGATAATATTGTAATAGAGGTTACACAAAGAGATCGGTCTATAATCTCCAAAAAGACGAGGTTTGTTCACTTTTGGAATTAAGGTGATAAAAGTAGACTTTAGAGCTCCTAGAATAAAACCCAAAGTTCTAGATTCTTCAATCATTTCCAGGATGTCATCTCCAACTAAGTCAAAAAAATGATTAAAAAACTCCACGGTCCAGCCATCCGAGCCTGGACTCTTATCCACTTTTAAATTTGTTAAGACTTTCTTCAATTCTTCCTTTTCCATTGGTTTATAGAGGGCATCTGACTCTGAATCTAGAACCATGTTCAGAAATAAAGTAGCTACTTTTACTTGGTCAAGATGATTTATATCCACAGACTTATTATAAAAATCTTTAAAATATTTAACTGTTGCCAATTTTAGATTGTCTTGTCCTCTATAAATTGTTCCTCCCTCATCTTGTATCTTCCATATGAATTTATGGTTTCTCTTGTAGCTGGCATAGCTATGAAAGAATTTTGTATTTATATCTCCACTTTGAATCCATATAGCACAGTTGCACTGGCGCCACTATTCCTCAATATCCTTTAGTATTGAATTTCTTTCCTGCTCTAAATCTTTTAACGTCAGATCAATCATACTCTCACAGGTACCCTCCGACAAATTTTGGAGTCTAAAGGAGATTTCCTGCTCAAGTCCTCTAAGCATATCATTCTTTAAAGTTTTATAATCCTTTTGCTAGAATTTTGTACTATATTTCATATCTTTCAACTTCCAGACCAACCTCTTTTGTTTACCAGGTTCCCAAAGATACAAAGGATTTGTCCACAGATTATGAACTAGAGTATAAAACTCATTATCTGATCTCCACACAGGATTAAACTTGAAAGGAATAGCTTTGAACACTGGCGGGAGATCCAACTGTAATAAAATCGGAGCATGATCAGAGATAAAGGGGTATTCAACCCAAGTTCTAAAATGCCAGTAGACATCACTAAATCCTCAAAAAGTAAGTAGCGATCTAGTCTCTTTGCTATGAAAGCATCGCCCATCCGACCATTTCTTCATGTGGGAACCAGCTTTCCAGGCTGAATATCTATAAGTTTATTTCTACTGAATTGATTAGTAAATAAAGTAGCCAAACATCCAAGGTTCGACCGGATGCCCCATCTTTCACCTGCCATTAGAGTCAAGTTTAGGTCACCAACTAACACAAGACATTTCAAAGACAGAAGACCCGTAGCTTCTAATCTTTCCCAGAAAATTTTATGCTCCAAACATGGCCCATATATATTTAGAATATTAATAAATATTTTGGACTCTAGGCAGTGTCTTGTCAGTAAGATACCACCACAAGTCAGGTAAGGCACTAGATCAAAATATGAAGGATCCCAAGCAGCTAATAACCCTCCAGAAGTTCTAACAGAATTAACTGCACAACAAAGTCACTTCGGCCTCAAGAGTTGAAAGAAGCATCGAGCCTTTTCTGAGTGTACTAAGATCTCTTGAAAAAAAAACAATGTTTGGGTGATTTTTTTCCAACACACTACGAACCGAGGCAAGTTTAAGGGCGCCTCCAATCCCTTTGATATTTAATGAAAGTACTAACATTACTTCAATCTTGCAAGGGCCTTCAAAGCTCTAAGGGCCCTACCATCAGTAGGTCAATGTGACACATAATCTTCTTTTAGTACAATGCTGGTTTTTTTCTTGTGTTGCGGGTTTTAACAGGGGATAGCTCAATTCCCAA
Source organism: Picea engelmannii (assembly GCA_009831015.1). NCBI lineage: Eukaryota > Viridiplantae > Streptophyta > Pinopsida > Pinales > Pinaceae > Picea > Picea engelmannii. The sequence continues at coordinate 70,846 of ML804445.1, forward strand.
ACCCCTATACCACACGAATTCCTTCCCACCCTCTCCTACCAAAGCACGAGAACCATTGTCTTCCCCACTCTCAACAATAGGGTCAATGGTTGCTTTCCCAAGAAAAATAGGTAACGGAACCGAAGCTTCACTTCCATGGATAAAAGGTAAGAAAGAGTCCAAAACAATAAAGAGGGTTGAATCGTCCTCTTCCAGTTCCCTATATCCAAGTGGTAGAGCCTGGCTTCTCGATAAATGGTGACTGTTCTCCAGGCTGTTACAAATCTCATTTGAAGCTGAAGGTTTTGGAAGAGAAGTATCGTTGGGGGAAGGGTCTATTGAAGCTACCAACTCACCAGAAGGAATCATAGGTTCCAAGAATGAAATAAAAAGCGATGGAGTGGATAGGGAAATGTTATCCCCAAGGGGAGGTCTGATTTTTGCGGGACACTAGAATCCATTAGAGGTGACCGAGCCGACTTAGAAATAGAATTCTTCAGCCAAATAGAAGAGCTAACAATTTGACGTTCCATCACCGAGAGTGAATTGAAAAAAGCAACACAATGTAACTGTAACTTATCGATAATTGTATCAGATGGCACCAAATAGATTTTGTCAATCATGTCATCTCTACTTCCTTCGAAACCATAAAAACCAGTATCCATCGAGGAATCTGGAGTACTATATAAAAATTCATGCTCATCATTCGACTTTTCTTCTTCCATAAAACCTTTACAGTCTCTCCTCAAGTGTGAGGTACTTCGGTAGTAACTACATCTGAAGGGTAACCCGAGATAATCTATTCTTTTTTGATAGCAAAAACCACGGCATTCAACCTCCATGGTCGCCGACAAACCCAAGTGAACATCCATTTCAACCAGTACTTTAGCAACTTTTCTATTTGACGCTTCTAAATTCTTTTTATCAACCATGATAAAACTCCCCAAATTGTTTCCGATGGCTGTCAAAGCTCCCTTGTTCCATAAATACAATGGAAGTCCCAGAAGCATAACCCAAATGTGTCTTAATGAGAAGTACTTGATTTCTGGATTAAAGGCCAGCCTCCATTTTTTGAGCATAAAGCTACTATTTCCATTGACCCACCTTCTACTTAACAGTAACGCTGCATCTTCTGGAGTCTCATAGATAAATCCAATCCAACCTTTTGTTAAAAAGATAACCTCCGGTAGATATCCTAAAACTAGTACCCAAACACGTTCCATCCAGACATAACAACTTTCCACACAGAGGTTGTTGTAAACGAACCTTCCAACAAGGCCACAGAGAGCCATTCTACAAGAGTCCCCCAACCCAATGTCAGCACCTAAAACTAATCCTCTAACAGATCTCTTCACCATCCACTGTCTCCTGTGCTTACGGGCAAAACTTGACATTGTATTTTTTTAACTTTGAAAATGTATACTAGTCTTATAGGGAATACCAGGTTCAGACCTATGATGTAGTAACTTTGCACTACAAGACGGCTCTGAAAGTGTAGGTAGGAAAGTGTCTTAGGAGGGTTCAAAATTAAGGTTCAAAATTTTATGGAGAGACTGAGCAACCGTCTGTCTACCATAAGGATTAGCCTCTTTGGACAGGGTCCCCGATACCTCTCCCGATGAACAATGAGAAGGATTAACAGTGTTTTCCTTCCAAAATACATCCAACGGCTCATTTAAGAGTGCATTAACCTTCACATTAATCGACTCTAAACGCCCTCTCTCCATTAGTCTTCCACTCTGAAGGCACTCAGCCCAACAAGAGAATCGAGGGCTAAGGATACTCTAAGGGAAAATAGGACAAAAGATGATTAATAACTAAACTGACAAGAAGCCCGGAAAAATTCCACTTGTTCAACACTAGCCCACAAAACGAAAAAGGATGACAGAAAGATATCCCCTCCATCCAATGGTTCAGTTTCCGAGAATAGTAAATATTGGCAGGGAAGGATGGTAGAAATAAATGGAAATAACTTCTCTCGTTAATGCACCAAACGATGAGTCATAGAAGATAGAAAACTAGTTTAAAAACTAAATAAAAATGACAACCAGGTAAGGTATAAGGATCGAATGAAACCAGTCCATAACTAATGAGTAAGCAATGAAACCTCAGACATGTCTGCCTTTAGTTAGTTCCCGCTCAAAAAAATTTGAATTTCTCTGTTTCCTCGTCTCCCTCCATCGCTCGAACATATAACACAAATGCTTCTAACATTAAAGAGTGGTATTACGGCTTTATATTGATTTGAAAAGGAACATCAAAGTTTATCAATCTGTGTTTTGTGATGGTATCTATTCAAATTTTTCTAATTTTTTTCATATTTAAAATATATATTGATTTGAAAAGGATCATCAAAGTTTATCAATCTGTGTTTTGTGATGGTATCTATTCAATTTTTTCTAATTTTTTTCATATTTAAAATATGGCTTATTTCAACCACTAAAAAAAGTTTAACAAAAGTTTATTCCTTTTGAAATGTTTAATAAAGGTTTATTCCTTTTGAATGACTAAACACTGTACTATTTCATATGTATACATTTGATTGACTAAATACTATACTATATACATTTTATACATTAAAAAGAAGTAAAACAAAATAAAGACATGTTCAGAGTCGCAAATCATAAGCATATTCTAATCTTCATAGTCCAAGGAATCGTACTTTCAAAATTTTATGATGAATTTATAGGCAAAGAGGAAAGTATCGGAATTCAAAAAGAGGATTAAGAAGATGTCGAAACTCAGGATGATGACAGAATTCAGAAAGAGGATGAAAAGGAAGATATAACCACATACGAAGACACTGCATCAGAGCAGATATTTTTCTGAGCCATTCGGTTTGGAGACTCCCAGGTAATATGATTATTAGACAGGGGGAGTCTATGCAGTGGCTAATACAAATCAGACAACCATATTTCGAGCAGCTTACAGAGTTCTAGACAAATTCAAAGCAGTCGGTTAGCAGAATTACAGTTTGACAAATTGATCAGTTGGCGAGTTACACAAGCAGACGTTTATGGGTGTATTCAAGCATAGATATTGTTAGCACAGGTTGTTCCAGGCATGCAGAGTTTGGTATGCAGATAGAGAAGAATAGTTGACACATTTGATGATCATTTGCAGCCGAGAAAACTTCAGAATAGTACAGGGACAGATGGGTCAGCATTATGAACATAGATGGATTAACAAGTTTGGACAGATATATGACAGTGGATAAGCGCATGCATTCAGATATTGGGTACACAGATTTGTTGAGAGAGTTGTTCAGAAAGTGGTTCAGAGATAAAGGAATCCATAATTCAGTGGTCAAATTTATAATTCAGTGATCTAAAAGTTTATGGGCTAAGATTTTTTTCTCGTCATCAAGTTTACTTCTACTTTCATATGTTTATGATAAATATTTCCCTCAATACAAACAAAACCCAGAGTCTCCAGAGGAAAATTAATGATAAATCTTTCCCTCAATACAAACAAAACCCACAGTCTCCAGAGGCAAATTAGTAGTCACTCTGTCGCCTCTGTCGCTTAATTGGGAGAGGCGTTGATCACTGCTAAAAACTTACTCTGATAAAGCAATCCTGAAAAAGAAAACCAAAACCCACATCCCTTCAGAGGAAAATTTGCAGTCACTCTGTCCTCTCTACCGCTTAATTGGGAGTGGCATTGATGACTGCTAAACCATCACAGAAAAATAATCAATTCCAATCCTGCCTATAAACAACCATGAAGATAACCTACCTAGATACCAATTCAGTAATGGTGACATTATGTACAGAAGGAACCAAAGGACCATGTGTAGACGCAGGCGACACTGAGGACATCCGTGATTCTGTGGATCTTTCATGGTTACTCTCACTAGTTTTTACAAATGCGGGCTTTTTGGGATTTGGCAATGTCCCAGAATAGCTGGAGATCATCAGTATAACATTAGAGATAGTGGGACGGATACCTGCATCAGCTTGGGTGCATAGAAGGGCAACGTGAATGCATCGTACGACTTGCTCCTCCAGGCATGTTTCCCTTACCGTGGAATCTATCATATCCAAAAGAAGCCCGCCCTTGTATAATCTCCATGATTGGATTACATCAAAATCATATGCACAGTCACTTACAGTGGACTGAACTCTATTGTAGCACAACAAAACATTATTTTAAAAGAAACATGACTTTATTTAGTGAAGCCAAAAGGTTGAAGTTGAAGTTCTTACCCATTCTAGTAGGCTTTGCATTTGTTGGGGAAGATCTATATCACTGATTTTTCTTCCACTCACAATCTCCAGGGCTAGCACTCCAAAACTATAGACATCAGCTTTCACATGCGTATACTAATTATGTATCTTTTCTCACTCTACCCGTCACAGGCGTATACTAATTATGTCTCTTTTCTCACTCTTCCCGTCACAGGTGTTATTATCATTGGGATTTTAAAGGAGAAATAATTCATTTATTATCTTATTGAGTGTGTTTATATGTATCTTGTATCATTCATTATGAATGAGATTTTTATGTTTGGCTTCCCAACTAAGTTTATATGTTATATTTAAAAAAAAACAATAAAAAATTAATTAAAATATATGTATACACTAGCACAGTTTCTAAGTCGCGGTTGGAGAACACCGAAAGGTATCGGTTGTAAAATTCAAAGCCCAGTAAAAACCCCGTAATAAAAGTCACTCGCCAGAACCGATTCTATAATTTAGAAACATGAACGAACGGGAACAGAAATGGCTTGGAGGTGGCCTGGAATGGTCAAATCACCTAGTAATTAAACGTGGCCCAGAAAATGAAACGCTCCACTTTGTAACAAAATTTTAATTGTTGTTAATCACTCAGATGTGGCAATCAGCTAGCCACTATAGTAAATTTTAAATGTGATCAACTAAAAGTAAAAAAATAAACATGTAAACTGATACCTTTATAATAGTGAGGAAGTTAGTGGTTGAAATCTCAATCATTGATTTATTTGGACGAGTAAGAATATTCCATCAATATTTAATCTTGTCCATACAAAACTGATTAAGCACTAAAAACCTATTAAATGTGCCCATTGTAAACAGGTGTACCCTTTCGACGTAATTAATATTAAATTAATAAAAAATATTAGTAAAGAATAAATATTTTAATTTGTTTTTTATTTTGTTGTGATTTATATTTGACAGATTTTAGGTTAAGATAAATATATGTTGATTTTGAAAAAAATTAGACAATTAAAATATTGAAGAAATATGTATACACATTTAAAGTGTACAAATCTTAGGAAGTCTTCCTCATTCTTAAAATGACAATTATTAAATGTTTTGTTTTTTTTAAATATTCAAATTTCTAAAGATTTTATATAATTTTTAGAAAATTTTGGTGATTGTTAAAGTTAAATAATTTTATTGTATAGAATTTGGGTGAATCATTTTTAGGAAAAATGAAAATTAGTCAACTTGTCCAAGTAAAATTTAGTCTTTAATTTTTTTCTTAGGAGAAGATATTGCTAAATTGAACTATAATAGTGAGTGTTCCATGGACATTAATTGTAATGTTGGTATTACTAAAGCAATAGTGTCCCTTTCTCTCAACTTTTTTTGGTATTCATATATGATAGATTCTGTGCTTCTCACTTGATCCCTTGGTTTGAAGTCCATAGGTGGGTTTGTAGCATGTTATGATGTAATAAATTATATGTTAATATAATTTTTCTTTTCTTATTAAAAAAAATAAGACTTTAGAAGTGGAGGAATGTATTGATATTGTCCTTTTAGATATCAATGATATTGTTCTTTTTCCAAAAACTATTAACATATTTGCAAGCAACTCAAAATTTTCTAACATTTATGAAAAAAATAATAACTTGTTATTAATATTGATAAAGCTAAAATTATTATAATTAAAAATATAAGAAAAATAATGTATCCTCTAATTTTGTATGGCCATAACACCCTTGTAGAGGTCCAATCTTACAAATATTTAAATATCCATAATATCCATTTCAAGTGCCATTTAAATTTGAATCACAACATTCGTAATGGGATAGGATCGTTCGTGGTTGGAAAGATTATTATGGTATTCAAAAGTAGGGATTAACATATGATTTTTTGAAGTGTTAATAACCTATAATGTTGAATGAATGAATGCAAGAAAACAAAGAGAGAAACTCTATGCATAGTAGTATGACTCTATGTTTATTAACTACTATGAATTACAAGGAATAGCTTTGTAAAATATACTAAAACAAGAATTATAATGACCCTAGTTTCTAATCCCCGTAATTAATTGTAATTAATTATGATTTAGATGTTGTTTATATTTTATCATTAATGTTTTACATACCATGTTTTATTTTATGTCATTAGGAAGGTATGCCATGGCTATGTGAATATTTGTAAAATATTGAAATTTTTCAATTTAATAAAATATCCAAGATTGACTCATTTTGGAGCACATAAAAGAGGGATGGGACTATGATACCACAAGAGGGAAAGTGTGAGGGGGTCCTAAAGAAAATTATACATTTCGAATATTCCTATACAATTTATCCAAGCCATTTTGTCTTTAGTCATCTAGTCCTCCTTTTAACTTGACAAGCCAATCATTGAATGTAGTTGGTGGGGGTGACACCTTCCACAATTATGAGAAGAAAGGTTTGAGTACCTAGTTGGTGAGAGAGTACATCTTCCTCAATTATGGTAGCATGGGGATAAGAACGTCCTATACATGCATGATCTTGGAAATAGTTCCCACACATGGAAAAGGGTGAACTTCATTCGACTCAAGGAGATCACCCAGGGTGAAAAAAAAGGAAGTAGATGGATGAATGGAGGAGGCATGTGATTGGCTACTATGATGCAACGATTCATATAGGGAGAACCCGTGCATGTGGCTAGCAGAAGGAGGTGATTTTCATTGGGGAACTCGGTTGTTCGAACCAAGCTCCCATATGTGTGGTCGAAGGAGCCTCTTGGTCGATGTTGGGATGTAAATGAATGGCTACAAGCAAAGGGGGGGGCGGCGACACGTTTTTTCCTAGTTGTAACATCCTTGCTATAATGCCCAATATTTTAGTAATGTATAATGTAGATATGATATATTGATGTGGGCCAAGCGATGTAATATGTGAACAAGTATATCCAAAATTTATAAATAAAAATGTGATGTTAGCTGCAGATTGACATGGACAGAGATGTGGGGGATGAGTTATCCATAAGAGAGGAGGGATTTAAGGGGGTCTTAAGAATTCATGGGTTTTAAATCCCAAACCTTTTTTTCTTCATTTTAATGTTTTGAGTGAACCTTCTAATTATTCCCTTGAGTGTAGAAGAGTCCAATCATTAAATACATGTAAGAGGGTGGGTGTGAGAAGTCACATCCCATAGTTATTGGGGGCATCAGGTTGAGTATAATCATCTTAGGGAAGAGTGTGAGTCAAGTAAGTAGGGAAAATGAGAGGAAATTCATATAGGACAACAAGGGAGTTTTTACAGACAGTTTTATGCATGGGAATGGGGAGAAAATAGGGGAGGACAGTCTTGGAGCTTGGAGGTATCAATGGTGGAAATTTTAGCAACTATTGGAATCTATTGAAGGTTGATGAAGCAAGTTGTTAAGCTTGTAGAAGAGGCAGGTCATCAGGCCTGTAGAGTGAACTCCTTGTGTGAGAATTTTCATTGGAGCAACAAGCTTGTTGTTGTTAGTTTTTCTTAGTAGCTAACATCCCTGGAGTTCCCAACAGAGAGATTCCTGGCCAACCTATGCTAAAAGCCTTGATAAAAGAATGGTATGTTAGGATATTTAGACACTTAGGAGTTAGTTAAGATCTACTTGGTATAATGTGTCGTTAGATAAAAGTGTGTTTCTTAGTGTGTTTCTTTAGTATGCATTTGTAGTTAGGAAGTACGACAGTCACGAAATGTTCTTGACATAGAGTGATCTGACGATTCATACTCTCCTCGATTTTAACGACCATTGATCTGTGGCTTAACACCCTATTGTTCCATGATCTCTATTTAAAGAGCACGGAGGGTCATTTGTCGATGATCGATTGTGAGAAACTCTCTGTAATATTTTTCTTTTGCATTAATAAACTGCTCCAAGTGACCACATTGGTTGGGGTCGTGGATGTTTCCCCGTAGGGGTTTTACCACATCAAAACATCGGTGTGTTGATCTTTGATCTGGTTGTGTGAGTGGTTACTGAAAGTGTTCATACTCTGTTGGAATACCTATGTTTTAGAACATGGTATCAGAGCCTGTTTGAAGACCCTCTCTTGTTGTAGATCAAGATCGTGAAGTCGAGTTGCTTCATCTCCATTTTTTGTCATTTTCATACATTTATGGGCTGAGAGGACTATTCCATTGTGTCTTGAGCACTCATTTCAGTTAGGAACACTTTTCGTTTCACTTGAAAACGTTTTTGTTTTCCCAAGATACGACCATTTCAATCAGATCCGGAGGTATAAAGCCTAAATATGCATTTTTAAAATTTTTTGCAGAGTATTATTTTGGTTTTATATTATTTGTTTCTGGGTTGTTACGCTTTTAGATCTATGTATTCTCTTTTCCCCGCACCTTGTGCCATCTCAGAAAATAAAAAACATATAGGAAAAGGTGCATCTTCCGGGTAAGCTAACCGAGATCTAACCCTTGCTGTCATCGAGAAGCGGATTTTTTTTCTTATGTGAAAAGAGTTTTTTTTAGCATGCTTTCCAAGGCCGTCAACAACAACAACCACCCCAATCCTCTTGTGAAACAACACAATATGTTTTGCTAGACCATTTGGTTAAAATTTGCCTTATTAAGTAATAGGTCTTGAGTTCAAGTCTCTCTTTTGTTACTTTTTTTTTAAAAAGTTCATGCTAAAATTGTAAAGTGTATTTCACTTCAAATATAAAAGTGAATCACTATAAGTAGCTTTAATATTTTATTTTAGAGTTATTTATTTTGAATGAAGTAACTTCATTGTAAAAGTGATCCACATTTCTCTTTATAAAAGTGGGTCACTTCATAAAGCAATTTACACCACCACGTGGTCCTTTGGTTACCGTTTATGCCTTTTTTTAAAAGGGCATAACTCTCACATCCGAAGTCCATTTTCAGTTTCATTTTTTTTAAAACCGCCTAACTTGTTGAGATCTTTCCATCCAGAACATCAGTTTTAGTTTTTAAATCCATATTATCTACAGATTTAATATGGCTTCTTCCAATAATCTTTTTCTTACTAGCGTCAATTACTTCCAATGGAAATCTCATATGGAAGATTTATTAAGAAGTAAAGGCTTGTACCGGATTACCTTGGGAAAGAAAAAACACCCACTGATGATGATAAGAAATTCAAATGGGCTAATAAGAGTGACGAAGCAGGTGGACTAATCAGAATGTCCATCTCTCTTGATTTAAGGTTCCACCTTAAAGAAATTGATGACCCCGAAGAAGCTAGGGACAAGATTAAATCTGTGTTTGGTAAACTCAAGATTATTCGAGCACAACAGTTAGAAAATCAAGTACTGACCTTAAGTCCAAGTGATTTTTCTTGCCTTGGAGACTATCTATCTAAGTTTAAAACACTCAAAATTGTATGTGAAGAATGTGCGATAAAAATGGAGGAAGAACATTGCATCTATCTTATTCTTTCTAAGCTAGGTAGTGCATATTTTGTGTTTGTATCTACCTTTTATTCCATGAGAGAGGCTCTAGGGAAAGCTTACCAAAAACCCACTCTTGAGTCCTTTTGTGCTGCTTTGATTAGAAAGGAAGATAAGCTTGTACAACTTGGAGTGATCAACACTGCAAGTACCTCCAACAAAGTCTTAGTTTTCCAGCAGAAAGATAAACCCAAGTATCCCAAGAAGCAACATCCTCGCTACAACAAAAAGCAACATAAGGGTCCCAAACCCGCTAAGACAACTTCAACTCCTAATGGTGACAAATGAGCAAAATATATAAATAAGAAGACTAACAGACATTGCAACTTTTGTGATAAAGATGGTCATGATGAGTCCAAATGTTTCAAGAAGATGGAAGCTTTAGAAGCAACGATAAAGAAGCACAACATCAGTATTAATTCTACTTATTCTTCTTCTTCTCATGGACATGCACTTTCTGCTCCTGGTTTCTCCTTCAATACAACTTCTACTTCTTCTTTTGATGAATGATTTATTGATTATGGAGCATCTTATCATATGGCTAAGGATAAAGACATATTTTCTACTCTAAATGAATGTAACACCAAGAAAATATTTGTTGGTGATGATAGATCTCTTAGTGTTGTAGGATTTGGAACAATTCAAGTAGATAATGGTCATTTCAATGATGTATTATGTGTTCCAAGTCTTTCTTGTCACTTTCTATCAGTATATCAAATCACTCATTCAGGTGAAGTAAAACCGTAGAGTTTTCACTTCACCAAGTTGTAATCAAGGATCTAAAAGATCCTAAGCATGTTCTTGCAACTGGAATTGTTGATGATATTGTCAGGTTGTATAAGTTTGACAACTTTGGGTCATCATCTTTTTCATAAGTTTTTGTTGCTCATAGCGAAGACTTGAGCAAACTTTGGCATGAGCGGTTTGGTCATCTAAACTATCACTCATTGCAACAACTATGTAATCAAGAGATGGTGACTGGTCTTCCTCATGTTTCATGCAGAGATGGTGTTTGTGTCAGTTGTATTCTCGACAAATATCATCAAAACAGTTTTGACAAACGTGCCTCTTGGCATGCCTCGGGCCCTTTGCAGCTTGTTCACAGTGATTTGTGTGGTCCACTTTCTTCTCCTTCTTTTTCTGCGTGCAAGTTTTTCTTAACTTTCATTGATGATTTTTCCAGACGTACTTGGGTTTACTTCTTAAAAATTAAGAGTGAAGTTTTTGACAAGTTTTTGGCCTACAAGGCCCTTGTAGAAAAGCAATCTAGACATCAAATTCAAAAGTTAAGAAAAAATAATGGAGGCGAATATGTGAACAATAGTTTTACTAGTTACTGCACTACACAGGGCATCCAAATGCAACAAACTGTTCCATATACACCAAAACAAAATGGTGTTGTTGAGAGAAAGAACCTCACATTAAAAGAAATGGCTAATTGTATGATCCAATCTAAGGGACTAAGTCTAAAGTATGGGGCAGAAACAATCAACTGTGCAAATTACATAGTCAATCACACTCCCACAAAGGCTCTTAAAAATATAACACAGGAAGAAGCTTGGACTAAAATTAAACCAGATGTAAGTCACTTTCGTGTATTTAGCAGTATAACATGGGATCACATTCCTGATGAGAAAAGTCACTTTCGTGTATTTAGCAGTATAACATGGGATCACATTCCTGATGAGAAAACGAAAGCATTACAACCTAAAAGTGAGAAGTGTATATTTGTTGGTTATTCTGAAGATGTCAAAGGTTATAGACTTCTTCAACCACATTGTAATGAAATTATTATTAGAAGAAATGTTAAATTTGATGAAAATCTCTTAGCCTCGGAGCCTAATTCGACAATTGTGCCTTCTTCGACGTTTGTGCCTTCTTCTGTTCTTATTCTGGTTTCTTCTTCAGATGATGATGGTGAGGATGAAAATCCACCTCCGCCTGCTCACCTTCCTCCAAATGAGTCCTTTGAACGTGAACCAACACCAGTTCCACCGCTTCCTAGATGGGTCCGTTCAACACGAGAAGCAGTTGGTGGTCTTGTCGGTGATCCTTCATATCAGCGTTGAACATGTTCACACTTCCAGCGAGCCTCTTCTCTTTTGGCTCAATTTTCAGAGACTCATGATCTAGAGACATTGTTTTCATGGAAATTGCCCATTGATTCTATGCATATAAATAATAATAATAATCTTAAGGCCAAGCCATACACCAATTACCAAATTGGTATATGAGATCTCCTTGTTTATGGGACAAGGGACCCCTTCACGACAGGGATTTGACTACTTCATACCCTACCCTTTTTTGAATTTGAACATGTAACCTCCAAAGAGAAAACACATGTTTTTAACCATTAAA
>ML804445.1:82836-93621 GCA_009831015.1 Picea engelmannii
ATAATTTCGTGTTGATGGGTCACTTCACAATAATAATGTGGATATCTCTTATCTACGGTGGTCCGAGCCGACTTCATTGCTTTCCTATTTAATCGAGAGCCTTTACGCGTCATTGTAGCGTCTACAGATGCTGTCACACGCTTCTATAATACAACATTTTAGGTGCAGAGAGACATAGTCTTCCTGCTCTTGCCCGGTCTTCCTTGATCTGATCTCATCAGGCCTATCATTCATCAATATATCACAGGGAAGAATGCAATTTTGATCATTTTAGCTCATCCAAAATTATTACATAATTTTAATGGTGTTAATGGATTCAACATCATGAAAAATGTTTAAATTACCCAGTTTTTAGTGAAATTATTCTTATTTCAACTAAGAACTTCAGTCCAAAAACTATTTTAAAATATGCACAAAATAAAATGATTTAATTAACGATTAACCTAAACTTTTATAAACCTTAAATATTGTATAAATAGATTTTGATAAATCCCATAAAAATGTTGATAATCAAATTTGGTTTTTTAATTAAAATATTTAAATTCTTTTTGTGATGACCATGAACACTACTCATGTGTTGCTATACAAACTTTGTTAACCTTAAATTTTGTATAAATAGATTTTGATAAATCCCATAAAAATGATGATAATCAAATTTGGTTTTTTAATTAAAATATTTAAATTATTTTTGTGATTACTAATCAACACTACTCACGTGTTGCTCTACAAACTTTGTTCACCTTAAATTTTGTTGGTATTAAAGTATGCCAATGTTATAAAGCTGTTGAACAAATTATAAGCATGGTTCGTCCCCCAATATTAAAACACTGTTATATTCAAATAACTTAATTTACTTACCATTAGTGGGCTAAGAAGCCGTGAAACTTGACATTCCATAGCATGTTTTTCAGGGATCTAAAATTTTATGGGCTGAGATTTTTTGTTGCTGACAAATTTGCTTATACTTTCATATGTTTGAAACTTGAAACTTGACATTCCATAGAGTGTTTTGCAGGGATCTAAAAATTTATGGGTTAAGATTTTTTTGTCATTGTCAAATTTCTTTCTACTTTCATATGTTTATGAATAAACCTAATAAACCTTTGCCTGAATACAAACAAAACCCAGAGTCTCCAGAGGCAAATTAGTAGTCACTCTGTCCCCTCTGCCGCTTACGCTTAATTGGGAGAGGTATTGATCACTCCTAAAACTTACCCTGATAATTGTTTGCCTGAAGCAATCCTCAAAATAAAAACCATGACCTGCATCGTCAAAAAATTCGTAGTCGCTCTGTCCTCTCTACCGCTTAAGTGGGAGAGGCATTGGTGACTTCCAAATCATCACATAAAAATAATCAAATTTCAGTCCTGCCTATAACCAACCATGAAGATAACCTACCTAGCTTCCAATTCAGTAACAGTGACATTATTTATAGAAGGAACCAAAGGACTATATGTGGTGGCAGGCGACACTGAGGACGTTTGTGACTCTCTCAATCCTTCGAGGTTGCTCTCACTAGTTTTCACAAATGCGGGCTTTTTGGGATTTGGCAATGTCCCAGAACAGCTGGAGATCATCAGTATAACATTAGAGATAGTGGGACGGATGCATGCATCAGCTTGCGTGCATAGAAGGGCAACGTGAATGCATCTTACAGCTTGCTCCTCCCGGCATGTTGCACTTACTGTGGAATCTACCATATTCAAAAGACACCCTTGCTTGTATAATCTCCATGCCTGCATCACATCAAAAGTAAATCCATGGTCATTTAACAATGAACTTCTCTACTGTAGCACAGCAAACCATTATTTTAAAAAAATCATGAATTTATTTATTGAAGCCAAAAGGTTGAAGTTGAAGTTCTTACCCATTCTAGTAGGCTTTGCATTTGTTGGGGAAGATCTATATCACTGATTTTTCTTCCACTCACAATCTCCAGGACTAGCACCCCAAAACTATAGGCATCAGCTTTCATGGATAGTTGACCCCGCATTGCATACTCTGGCGCCATGTAACCGCTGCACACTCCAATGAAAAACAGAAACACTTCAAGTAAGCGGGGTGTTGGTGGCTAAATGATTTCATAGATAGCAGTAGGGAAGGGTAGAGGGAAATGTTAGATTACTATGTTCCCGCAACTCTTGTTTGAATATGACTCTCGTCTTCAGGAAAGAGTCTCGCTAACCCAAAGTCTGCTATCTTGGGATTTAATGTCTTATCAAGTAAAATGTTGTTTGCTTTAATGTCTCTGTGAATGATTGGAGGGTCTGATTCCTCGTGAAGATAACGAAGACCGAGAGCTATTCCCAATATGATTTTGTAGCGCGTCTGCCAATCAAGGGGCAGTTCCCGCTTTTGATCCGGATCTGCATTGTATTGATTCGAGTACGGCAACTTTAAAAACGTTTCAATAATCAGAATCACCTCGTAATTTCTTTAAACCTGTTAATCAATGATTGATAATCTTTCTTAAAAAAACCTTCTACTTACCAAACAAGAGGGTGTGAAGACTCTTGTTTGGCAAATACTCATAAACAATCAATCTTTCTGGTCCCTCGGCACAGCACCCAAGCAGCTTTACAAGATTTCGGTGTCGAACATGGGCCAAAACCTTCACTTCATTCATAAACTCTTCGTTGCCTTGACTAGATCTCACGGACAACTTCTTTACTGCTATTTGTTTTCCGTTTTTTGTATTTCCCTGAAAAGAACAACCACATGAGCAACTCATCATGAAAATACCAATATTCATGGAATCATTAAGATTGCTGAGAATAACAAGTTTGCTATACATTTCTGAAAATAAGTTATTTATGCCATTTCTGTTTTCCAGTTATTTGGAAATATTTATGAAATGTAATAACAGAGATATAAAAAATAGATAAAGAGAAATAGAAAAATTATAGTGATAAAGCAATTTTAAAATAGCATAAATAGGGAAAAATTTTATAGATTAAAATTTAATGAGTTTACAGAGATCTAAAAAAAGATAAAGGTCAATTGAGTGTAGTTTGAATGGCTGTGAGGAATGATTGTTATTATCTGGGTTCAATTCTCATAATGACATAAATAAAGCTCATAATGAGTATGTTGTAATGGCTTCCCGTCTGTACTAGACCCCTTGTTTATGGTACAAGGAACTTCCTCAAGGTAGCGGTTTGACTGCTAAAATCTATGGAGATATACATATGGATTAACCTCAAAAAAAAAAACATATGTTCTTAACCATTAGACCCACTAAAATATATATATAACCAAAGTATTTCATGTTTGCTACTATTATTTTTTAATAAATATTATAAAAACAGAGATAATTGTGACAATTGTATCTCTCAATTTAATGAATGTTTCAGTGTTTTTCAGCAGATCTGTATAATATCTTTTTCTTTTTCTAAAAATTAATGCCGGCTGATTTATTACATATCTTTTAGATTTGTAAATCTCTATTGTGTTTTTCTTTTAAAAAACAACAATAAGTACAATTTACCTTATATACAGAGCCAAAGCCTCCCCCTCCAAGCTTGTTGTTTTCATGGAAATTGCCCGTTGATTCTATGAGCGCATCTAAGGTGAAGATAATTTGCTTCTGCTTGAGTAGTGTCGATTCTGAGTAATTTTCATGTATTTCTGTGTGAATGAAAAGATGAATAAGAATCTAAAAGCCTCACGGGTAACATAAATTTACTTCTGCAAACTAGAAGTCATACTATATATTCTACCTTCATTCTGTGGATGGGTTGCCGGCCTCCGTGAAATAGCAGATTTCAGTCTCCTCCGCATGGAAAACAGAGAGACCACTAATGCTAGAACCACGCCTCCCACCTGGTTATGGGTAATCTTTTAGAAGAACCACCTGCAGAGTAGATCATTTATTTATAAAAGTAGGAACAATCAAATTGTATAATTCCAAAAGGCCAAATCATAAGGATGAATGCAGCAGAGAGATATATGTACATTACTTTTTCCATTCGGCCAAGGAGTCTGGGCAGCTCCTTTTAGAGGGTTTGCAGGTGAAGTAGTACTAGTATTACTCCCTCCATTCGGCCGAGGGGTCTGGGCAGCTCCTTTTGGAGGGTTTGCAGGTGGACTAGTACTAGTATTACTCCCGGTGGAGGTATTAAAAAAGGGGTATATTTCATATTGGACCGTGCAGCTTCCCAACAATGCTTGAGCTCCTTGCTTCATAGAACAACACTCGTAGATGTTATTCGTTGCTAATTGCAAACAAGATCTGCAGTCCTTGATGGATATATCTCTCCAACACTGAACTAGACCGTAAACGTTGCCAACAGAATATTTGACTGATCCTTCAGCGAATCTCTTACTCGCATGTTCGTAAGCTTTATCAGACAGGTTGGAAAGGAGATTAAAAGTAACGTTCCTAAACTTTTTTAGATGATTTGTACTGATATCGTTTTCGTTTTCCAAATAGCTCCCGTTGGTGTCTAGCGTTGAGAAGAAGCTAAAGTTGTCGGATCGCAGGAAGCAGTTATCTCGCCATACTCTACCAACTGCGGTGTTTCCGCAAACTAGTATAAGACCTTGAACCGCATCCCGTGAACAGCTTGAGCAGTCTTGCCGAGATATGTCCTCCGAGCACTGGAGGAGGCCATAAATTATGTTGGGACTTTGGCAGAACCCTGTTTGAGATGCATTCATAACCAGATCATTCATCAAGATATCCAAATTGTCCCCAAAAGTAACTGCTTCGGCATTGGCAGAAACTTTTTTGCATTTATATGAGCGCAACTCTGCCCATACAACCGAAGGAAAACTGCTAATGAATAGTAAACCGATCAAAACAAATAGAATAGTTGTTTGTTTGCAAGAATTAGCAAAGTATAAATTATACTTATGGAAGTTTCCCATGATCTTGAAACTGGCCGGCTCTTCTGTCAAGGATTCTGATCAATATGGGTTGCAGGCCGCTATAACATTGGTGGAATTAGATCAATGCTCGCCACAAGACTCATAAGCTTGACATGTCTTGCAAAATTGACAACATTGTTAGGAAAACTGGAATTGGAATTCTCAAACTATGACGCCGACGGCTAAAAATATGGAAATATGGTCTGCCATCGAAATTGAGTGGTCTTTCTACACTGTTGACTTTTTGTAGAAGAGGAAAATCCAGTTAGAATCGGCCCAATTCTATCTATTTTTTAGGCTAAACGTTTCAATCCGATCTTATTTTTGGCTAAACTCAAATGTGTATCTAATTTTAAAAAGCCTAGGGTTATTGGTTTTGTTTTTTCAAAATTTATTATAATAATTTATTTTTAAAGTTATGGTTAAGTTATACAAAATTGGTGTATGAGACTCTTTTGTTTGTGAGACAAGGGACTTTCCTCTGTCCAGCGATTTGACTAGTAAAGTCTACAGAGATATACATACCCCACCCTTTCTAGATTTGAACTTATAACCTCTTAAAAAAAACACATATTCTTAACCATTAAACCGACTCAAACTATTATTACAAATATTTCGTTTCAATGAAAATCCCAAAACTCAAAATACCAATGGCCAAAATTATATGTCTTTTCTCACTCTGACCGTCACATGCGTATACTAATTGAAAAGTCCGTAGGGAAGGGCATCCTCGAAAGTCTCGGGATGGGATGGCTTTATCCTCGAAGGCAGATTAGTAAAAGGATAATTGACTAGCATATCTGCGTCGGTGGATGTTGAATCTTGGTAGGAGTGATTATTCATTAATCATATAACCATTTTTTTATATTTTTTATTATCCATTAATTAATTGTAAAGACATTTTTAATTATCTTTAATTTAGTAAGTAATTAAATTATTGTAATGTGAAAAATAAAAATAAAAAATAATTATTGAATATATCTCTACTATCTAATTTTGTACTCTCTATTTTATTTTCAAATAAGAATACTTATCATTATAATAAATTAGTTAAAAGAAGATAACATTGTTTTGTTGAACCAAAACATTTATTGCAATGTGAAAAGTTTCATTTAGTGCTCTTGAACTTAAACCTTTGTTATTATCGTTGGGATTTTAAAGGAGAAATAACTCATTTATTATCTTATTGAGTGTGTTTATACGTATATTATATTATTTATTATAATGAGATTTTTATGTTTGGTTTCACAACTAAGTTTATAGGTTATATTTAAAAATAATAATAATAATAAATTAATTAAAATATATGTATATATTAATATTAAATTAATAACAGAATGGAAGATCATGGTTTTGGTGAACATTTCAAGTTAGGGTTTAATAGTCACGGTCTCAACAACGGCTAGCATGGTCACCAAAGAGGGAGGGAATGCAACCCCCTCATACAAGTAGGTAGTGGTGGACAGAGGAAAATGCCCACGAGGCGACGGTTTCAAAGAACCTCTGACAGGCACCTTGGGATCAGGATCGAAAAATAATCAAAAGGGCAACCAAGAAAAGAGTGATCACGTGGGGGAAGGAGCCAAAGAAGCCCAGAACGATGCACAAGCAACGATGAACCCCAGTGGGCTAGATGGGCACAACCCGCATAAACTTAAAACAACACTGATACCCAAGGTTATACTGGAAGACCCCCAAACACAACTCTTTCGGGATCAGATGAAGACGCATGCACTGATCTACAAGTTCATGGGCTTGTAGCCCGTAGAAAAAAAGTTGTGCAACTGGATAAAATACCATTGGAAGCCAAGTGGAGAAGTGGAACTCCACTTGGGCTCGAAAATATTCTTCACAACGGTTTTTATGAACCTGGAGGACAGGGATAAAGTCTTTGAGGGGGGGGCATATTTCCACACCTCAACAGGGTTGTACATTCGTCCATGGAAGGAAAAATTCTCCCTAGAGAAAGAAACCTTTAAAAATGTCCCAGTCTGGCTAAGGCTTTACTCCTTACCGCTAGACTACTGGTTGCCATCCATCTTCGAAGCCATAGGGAACAAGCTCAGAAAATATGTCAAGACATCGGAAGCTACTCTAAAAAGCATATATACATCCTACGCAAGGATCTGCATAGAGATGAATGTTTTGGCAGTGCTCCCGGAAGCCATAAGCCTGGAGTTTAGGGATGAGGATTGGATACAAAACATAGACTACGAGAAGATCTCATTTCGATGCAGAAGATGTCATGAACATGGACACCTACTAAGAGAATGTCCTCTTAACAAAAAACAAGAAGCGAAAAACACCAAGCTACAATAGGATGAGGATGGTTTTGTGAAGCCAAATCACAAAAGCAGAGGAAACAAGAGACAAGGCAAGGCCCCAACAGGAAGCAACCCAGAAGCCAGGTTCAAAACAGAAGGAAGGGGCAGGCCCAACCAAGGGGAAGAAGCAGGTAAGGAAAAGATGAAAGATAAGGAAGCAAGTCAACATGCAACTCAGGAGAACACAGAAACTCCAAGCAACAAAGGAGAACATGGAGGTAGTGCAAGTCCCAGGGAAGGAGGAAACGAAGATGCCAACACCCCAATGCAAGAAGCAGACGAAGATTTTGATTTTGAATGGAAAATGAATATTTCATAAAGTTTATCTTCATCCCACATTTCATAATATTGGTCTAGCCCATTCAAGACAAGTATGACAATATTAGCTTAAGTCATTCCTCCAACATTTATCTCTACTTCATGAAGCACATGGCACTGTTATAAATAACTACGTTGTTGAAATGTTCTCCATTTATCTCGTGGGAAAGGTTCTAGATGCTCTCAATTTATCCTGTGACCAAAGCATACATAACTCATCTTCTACATGAGGGATTCAAGAGTCGAACCAGGAATTGAGGATTGATGCTTCTTTCATGGGTGTTGGTGCTTCCTTCATGGGTGCCTTAGACTCTTATTCTTCCTCATCCATCCACTGGTGGTTTGTTGGTTTCCTTCCTTTCTCATTGTGGTTGCCGTAAAAAGCCTCTTACATGGAGAGTTAAGGCTCTTTTCTTGTTTGAAGGGTAGAGTTCTATACTAATATTCAAGAGTTATATGTATGGCATGTTGAAATCCCCGACGACTTTAAAGGATATGTCCCTAATCTACACCATTGTTCGTGCTTCAATCTAACGACCAATTACCTTCAATTCACGGGTGTGCTCGCAATCTAACGACCAATTACCTTCAATTCACGCCCGCCATATACATATTGAAATTCAAGTATTGATGGAAAGGTTGAAAAGTAAATATTTATTTCCAAACACTAAAGTTAACCCAACTTAATCCGTCCCTATAAAATGAAATTGGTTATTTTTAGCAATTGATGATTAAAAATTTAATTCATCTCCAAAAAAAATATTCATTAAACTTAAAATTAAAATTAGACAAAAGTTTAAAAAAATAGCTAAAATGAAACATTTTTTTAAACAAAAGCACTTTAAGTAAAGGGTTAAAATGAAACTTTTTTTTTAAAAGAAATCCAAATTCAAATTTAGAGCACAATTCAAGCATACCTTCTTGAGCCATCATGCAGTGGACATAAACATAGCTGAGGGAATGCCGCGTGATAATGTAAATGCAAAGCCTAATGGATTATAAGTGGGCCACATGCTTGAAAACGTCGTAATGAAAATTTGAATTGATTTGAAAATTATGAAAAATGTTTAAATTGCAACTCCAACTTAATAAAGTTGGAGTTATGTGATTATTGTCATTTCAGTTCGAAGTTGAACCAAAATTATCTTTGAATATATACCTAGTGGCAAAACAGTTTAATAAATAATTAATCCACATCATTATTGATCCATTACATTACTTTACATTACTTTAAATTTTTTAGTTTTATTTTTATTTTTATGAATTACTATTAAAGAAATTAAGTTAATCAATTATTATTAGTGAAAAATAAAGACTTAAATGGAACTACATCATCAATATTTATTTATATATATTTGAAGCTGTACTAGTTATACATATAGTTTTAACAGCATATTAATTCAATAGTTAATTATAAATACTCTACAAAGTTAATATCATTAAAAGTTTTAGCCAAGTTTTGTACCCCGTATCATTGCGACTGAGGCTTTTTGTACCCGGTATCATTGCGACTGAGGTTTTAATGTACTCCTGTAAATTACATCAAATTGTAAATAAGTAACGGGCAGATTGCAAGAGAGCCATGTGACGAAAGAATATTTAATGTTGACGGGTCACTTCACAATAATAACGTGGATATCTCTGGTCTACGGTGGTCCAAGCCGACTTCATCGCTTTCCTATTTAAGTCGTTGTAGCATCTACAGATGCTGCCACATGTTTCTATAATACGACATTTTAGGTGCAGAGAGACGTAGTCTTCCAGCTCTTGCTCGGTCTTCTTTGATCTGATCAGGCCTGTCATTCATCAATATATCACAGGGAAGAAATTTCGGCTGATTCTAGCATGTATACATTGCCATGCAGTCATGTTTCAATCTAATCAGTGCAATTTTGATCATTTTAATTTATTCAAAATTATGTAATAATTTTAATGGTGTTAATGGATTCAACATCATGAAAAATGTTTTACCCAATTTTCAGTTAAATTATTCTTATTTCAACTATGAACTTCAGTCCAAAAACTATTTTAAAAAATGCACAAAATAAAATGATTTAATTAATGATTAACCTAAACTTTTATAAAAACCTTAAATATTGTATAAATAGATTTTGATAAATCCCATAAAAATGTTGATAATCAAATTTGGTTTTTTAATTAAAATATTTAAATTCTTTTTTTGATGATGAACACTACTCCTGTGTTGCTCTACAAACTTTGTTAACCTTAAATTTTGTATAAATAAATTTTGATAAATCCCATAAAAATGATGATAATCAAATTTGGTTTTTTAATTAAAATGTTTAAATTCTTTTTGTGATGATCATCAACACTACTCATGTGTTGCTCTACAAACTTTGTTCACCTTAATTTTTTTTTTTGTTAGTATTAAGGTATGCCAATGTTAAAAAGCTGCTGAACAAATTATATTCAAATAACTTAATTTCCTTACTATTAGTGGGCTGAGAAGGGATCTAAAATTTTATGGGCTGAGATTTTTTGTTGCTGACAAATTTACTTATAATAATAATAATCTATCCTGTGACCTCTTAAAAGGAAACACATGTTCTTACCCATTAAACCCACTTTCATATGTTTGAAACTTGAAACTTGACATTACATAAAGTGTTTTGCAGAGACCTAAAAATTTATGGGTCAAGATTTTTTTGTCATTGTCAAATTTCTTTTCTACTTTTATATGTTTATGAATAAACCTGATAAACCTTTGCCTGAATACAAACAAAACCCAGAGTCTCCAAGGGCAAATTAGTAGTCACTCTGTCCCCTCTGCCGCTTACGCTTAATTGGCAGAGGTATTGATCACTCCTAAAACTTACCCTGATAATTGTTTCCCTGAAGCAATCCTCAAAATAAAAACCATGACCTGCATCGTCAAAAAATTCGTAGTCGCTCTGTCCTCTCTACCGCTTAAGTGGGAGAGGCATTGGTGACTTCCAAACCATCACATAAAAATAATCAAATTTCAGTCCTGCCTATAACCAACCATGAAGATAACCTACCTAGCTTCCAATTCAGTAATAGTGACATTATTTATAGAAGAAACCAAAGGACTATATGTGGTGGCAGGCGACACTGAGGACGTCTGTGACTCTCTCAATCCTTCGAGGTTGCTCTCACTAGTTTTCACAAATGCGGGCTTTTTGGGATTTGGCAATGTCCCAGAACAGCTGGAGATCATCGGTATAACATTAGAGATGGTGGGACGGATACCTGCATCAGCTTGGGTGCATAGAAGGGCAACGTGAATGCATCT
>ML804445.1:107565-134933 GCA_009831015.1 Picea engelmannii
GGGGGGGGGGGGTGTTAGCACATGAAAAGTTTGGGATTAAAAAATTCTGATCTTAGTCCATGTAAGAGTCTTGGTATCATGATAGTTTTCATCATCATGAAAGAAATATGGGTCAACATTGGTCACACCCTTGGTCTTAAACTTATCATTATCATGTGTCTTGTCTCAAAGGGATGTACAAAAGGTTCCTTATGTCATTTTCAACCATTTGAGGGTCAAATCAAGTGTCCAGTCTACTTGTTGCAAACTCACCTAAAAGTTTGTAGCGTATCAAGAAAGTACCTCACGCACTAATCACACATCATTATACCTTGGAAACGTGTCAAGGGACATCTCATTGTTTTCAGTGCCTTTAATGCATCATGTTCTTCAGGTGGGTTTCAAGGAACAAGTCTAACAATTTGAATGAAGCGTGCTCCCATTGTTTTGAAATATGGCGTCGCAAACTAGTTGTAGCAGATGAAAGAAGATTGAATTCTTCCTACTAAGACCCAATATAGTTCGTGAGACAACAACTAAATTTGTATATATATTAGGTACCCTATTTAATGATTGTGCATTGACTGAAGGCTTATTATACTAGTTTCTAGTTGTTGTCAATTTTCTATGCTGCAAACTGTTACATATTACCTGCGTTGCAAACTCTTTGCACTTATCAAAGCCTACAGTATTGGTATCCTAAACTTTAGAAATCTTAAAATTTGTTATGTTATACCAAAAAGATCAATTTGCAGCTACATCTTGCAACAATAACCTTATCCATCATATTTTTTATGATACTACAAACTGTGCACTGTGAACCCTCTGTTTTATGACTAGACCAAACCCTCCTTGATTGTGCTTCACGTATGAGGTTTTAAATTTTCAAAGTCATTTTCCTCTTTAGATGTGTGAAGTCTTGTAAACCTGTCATTAAAACCTATGCTAAGACCGTGCGCTACAAACTCAGACTGTGCATTGCAAACTCAGACTGTGCACTGCAAACTCAACTGTGCATTGTGAATCCTCTGTTTGACATAGGATTGATACAATTTTTTTCCTGACTAGACCCTCATTCAATTTTGGATTATGTTCTTTTATTCTCACCTCCTACTTGCATCCTCTTCATCCTCAAACTGTTGTTGTGCATGAATATTTTATTCAAGTAAACCCTAAGTTGTGCAATTTCTATCAAAAACATTATTTTCTGTTTTTATCATATATCTGATAAAAATTTGTTATAAGAGGGTAAAGGGTTTTCAAAAAAAGATATCATGGACATTTAGCAAGGTAAGAAGTTTCACAAAGGGGGAGAGATTGTCATGGCTGAGCCACATGACATGTAACTTATCAATTATGAACCATTTTTCAAGGAAGCATTCTAGAGGGTGAGTTGTTTGAATTTTTGTGAGAAAATGCAAAGAGGACATCCTGAAGAAGCACTAGGAAAATATGAATATAGGATATTATGTTTACATAGGCATCATTTTTCCATGGTTCACTTTATTGCACATACTTCTAACCCGAGTAATGATTTTTTTTAAAACTGAGGTTACCATATTCATATGACTTCTGCAAAAGGTTACTTCATGTTCCAGAAGATTGTAGCAGGTTCTAGAAAGATTTCCTAGCTTGTTGTGAAAGTTTTAAAAGTTGAAATAAATTTTGAATGTAAAAACGCACCTACAGAAAAGTTTGCAGCGCGTGCTATCAAAGGCACTGCGAACTAGCAATTTTGGGACAGTTTGCAGCGAATCAATACACAACATAGTCATTTTTCCATCATAAATTTTAAATTTCGATCTGGATACTTTTGAAATTTGTTTAGGATATGAATCATAATATCATGGACTTTCTAACCAAAAATCAACCCGACCCAGTTCGTCATTTGGGAGAAAAGTTGAAATAATCATCTACAAGAAAGTTTGCAGCGAATCCTGAAATTGCACTGCAAACTCTAGCAATTTGATAAATCTGAGTTGTAGGAGGGCTGCCACCTGTCTGAGGGGGTTTGAATGGTTTCCTAGGAGGTATTTGGACATCAGGGACATGTGGTCTATCACTAGATCAAGCAGCTTGACCTGTTTCAAAAGGAATTTATCGCAATAGACAAGATCCACAAAAATAGGAGTTAGGTGGATTTTATGTTTCACCTTGTTGTATCAACTCCTAGAGAAAAGGGAATCCAATGCAACTACTTGGGATTTGACATATTTAGAGTAGGAAGGATTGATACACTATATATAACAATGGTTTTGTTGAGGAAAAGGTTGGATTCATGATCCAAGAGAGGAGAGAGTTGGAGGAGCAGTTTAGCTGCTTATTTGTAAGCCTGAGGACCTATTTGTAATCAACATTTCTTCCATTAACGATTCATGAGAGTTGTTTATCATATTGTATTCTTTGTTTTCCATTTATCTTTTCATTCTCTTTCTTGAATATATTACAGGTTTTGAGGATCATAACTTCCATTGATTGATGGATTCATGAAAAACAAAGGATCTGTTGTAGCTTGCCCATTAATCATTGTTTATTATTTAAGCAATCTTTAATCTGTTTGTAGAAAGGATATCTGTATGATGTATGTTCTTCTTTCTGTCACATTATCTATGATTCTACCCATAATTATATATAACCTTTATCTAGTATACAATTTTATTTCCTTTGATCTGTAGGATGTTATGACTCCATGCCCAGTGGGATGCCTCTGTAGACAATTTGTTTCCCTCTCCCTTTCTTTACTGAGTTTTATGATCCACTCAAGTATAAACTTATTTTAATCATTTATATTATGATGGGTACTGGTCTTGTTCTTAAATCAATCTAAGAACAATTCTCGGTGCTAACATTTTTGGCATCATTTCCCATGACGAAGTTGAAGATCTTCCCTGGGATGTACGACACAAATTACTACCAGTTTTTTATGGTGAGAATGGATTGGCGACAAAATAGACTGCAATTTTTCACCATGGCTACTCCACACATTTGAATAACTTTCTAGTGATTCAAATCAAGTTACAAGTCTCCATTGAGGAACGAGCTCAGATAGAAAAATGATAGGAAGACACAAGAAGTTTGGGTATCAAGATATAAGTTTCCTTCAAGAGCTCATATTCTTTTTTATCAGTTATTTCCTGTCATTTCCTTCATATATCAGGAGAATCATCATTTTATTTGTTTACTCTGATGACCATAAGCCTACTACTGTATATCCCCTGTCATTTCCTTCATATATCAGGAGAATCATCATTTTCTTGTTTACTCTGATGACCATAAGCCTACTACTGTATATCCCTCTTTGAAAGAAGAAGGTCTCCATTCTTCTTACATAGTTGATGTTGACTCTAGTCCTTCAACTGAAACATATGAGAACAATTTTTGTATTCAAATCCTTCCTGAACATGATCAACCCTGTAACCATGTGAATAATACAATTGATTCACCACCTTCTACCACCACTACTAGAATTTGCAATCAATCCATTGAACCTCACTTTCAGCATACTGATGTTCAATCCAGAAAAAGAGAAAAATTGTTTAAACCCTTAAAGCTGCCATCTACTCTTCATCCTTACCCTCCCAAGTTTTTAGAATATTTGTCTCTTTTTGTTGAAGAAGATCATATTATAGATGAGAATCATTTGGGAGATTTTTAGAATGTCATTGACAATTTGGAAATCATGCATGAGGATGTTGTTATGAGGTTATTTTCCAAATATTTGGTTGGAGATGCTGCTTTGTGGTTTAAAAATCTAGAGGTTGGTTCCATTGGTTTGTGGGATGAGTTATTTGGTGCATTTTCAAGGTAATGGGGAGAGAAAAAATCTCTTGACTAGTACTTTGCTAAGTTTTATGATTTGAAAAGAGGGGAGGATGAAGCTCTTGCTATTTTCAACAAGAGATTTTATAGTTTTTATTGCAGCATGCCTTTAGATATCCAACCTCCTGAAGCTGCTACTAGACAATGTTATTTACCAACTCTTCATCCATATTTTTCTCTTCTTCTCCTAGAAAGGAGGTTTGTCACCTTGCAACAAATTTTCATTGATGCTCAAGAGGTTGAGGAAAATCTCAAGGCCTGTGGAAACTTTCCAAATCAAGTTAAGGATGAGGAGTGGAATGCAGACATAGCTGACAGTGACCAGGAACATGAATGATGCCAAGAGAAGGAGTTGGCAGAGAAGCCAGATGGTACCTCTAATTTTGTTATTTATGATCTTCAAGAAGCCTTTTGTTTACCTGTATATGATGACTACAATAACTATGCAGAGGTTGATTTCCAAAAAACATCAGAAATATCCTTTCATCCAAAAAAATTATCTTTTCAACAGTCTTATGAAAACATTCATCCCATTTATGACAGTTATGACCTCTATCATAGGGAAAATTGTGACTTAGTTAGAGGTAAGTCATTTCCCTTATGCTTTTCTTCATTTAATCTTTTGAAAGAAAAATTTGAAGTTGCTTATACAGAAGAAGAGTTGAGTTGCAAAATCACACAAGTTTTTTGGACATTAATGATAACATTATAAGTCAACATCAACCTTTTCATGTTCTTAGTGATCCTATGGTTATATATATGGAGAATTTTATTGAGGTTTCATGATAAGGAAAATAGTCGACTGTTGCCATTTATTCTGAGAATGATCTTGCATTTGAAAACTTTGAACACGAAAAATCAACATTTGAAGAAAAGGATACAGTGAAGAAAGAAGCTTGTATGTTACTCTATACTTGTGAACAGGAAGAAACTATAGACACATGATGTCCTTTACTTTTTATCGATCAACAACTGGTATTTCACACATTCATCCAAGTGGATATTGGTGGCCACCCACCTATTCCAACTGACTCCTCATGTCCGTTTTTTATTCAGCACGTCTTTCTGTAATGCTTTATAATTGTGAGTTTTACACTTTTGGGGCTATCTGAAACCTCACAAATTATCTAGGTGGATACGGGTGGACTCTCGCCTAATCCAATTGGATTATTTTGTATGTTTTCATGTCAACACATTTTGTTGTACTTCTAGGGCTGTTTTGGGGCCCTAAACATTTTTATTTTGACTCGCCACAGTCATACTGTAGACGAAGTTAGAGTCTGATGATAGAATGTATATATCTCTGAAAGACCTTTCCAATGGGCTATCAGGCACCTAAAATAGAGGTCGTATGCAAAAGTTACCGCCCTAGGAAGTTGAGGTACCAAATTACACGAACTTACCAATAGGGCCCACATGACTTTTGGCGTTTCACCTTCTAGGGTTAGCTTTTTGGATGTCTAGGGTTTTGGAATTCATGAGTAATATGAAAAGGGCCTATGGAGCCTCATTTTAATCCATTCTTCTCAAACAGATGCACGTAGCAACCACATCTCTTCTCGGAGATAACTACCACCATTCGAGCAAGTTCCAGTTCTGCAGTTTTACAGTTTAAGCCTATTTCATTATTTAGTAGAAGATATTGTTCACTGGATATTTGTGTTATTCTTCCTATCTCTGTGTTTATGATATTCAGTCTATTAATTAGTTCATTCCACTCCTAAATATGGATCAGTGGTATCAGAGCGGTCTGCTCTTCATTTATTTTTCTTCGTGCATGTCCCCGACAAGGTCTGGGTACAAGAATTTGGGACTCGAACCAATCGAGCCATTACCATATCGGTCGTGCCGAGCCCGACAAAAACCCATGGGAGATGAAAAGAAATATGATGGAGTAGGATATCCTATTAAAATGTTGCTCGAGGAAGCCTTCACGCGACAAAGGAACAAAATGATGGACAACTTCACACAGATCCTTCGATGGTTGCCCACGGGAGAAGCATCTTAATCAAGTGGCCATGCAACCCCCTTCAAGGTACATGTAAATTTTGATATTCCATTATTTGAAGGACTGATAGATGTAGATGTTGTAGATAAATGGTTGAATTTGCTCAAAGGATATTTTTCGGTCCACAATTTTTCCAATAGGGAAAAGATCACTTTTTCACTCCTCAAGGTCATTCCCCATGTTAAAGACTGGTGGGATACTTACTCTAAGCAAAGGGCCATGGAGGAGTCTGCAATCTTTGTGGTGGCCCCTATATGTGATTCCTTCTAGGATTCCATTAAAGAACAATACTACCATGTTGGAAGCTGCGAGGACAAGTACACTAGATGGACCACCCTACGTCAAGAAAGGGACTAGACAGTACCATACTTCACCAATATTTTCCATACCCTACGCACCAAATTGGGTATCAAAGATTCTGAGCATCATCTGGTGCTCAAATACCACGATTGTTTGCATAGATATATTCAAACAGAAATGGAGTTCATGGACATTGCCTGATTGGGCACGACTTATAGATACGCTGTCAAGATCGAACATAAGTTTAAGCTGAAACGATGATAGTTCGGATCTGCAAACCCCTCACAGCTGAAGCAGGGCAAAGGAAACCCCAACTCATACAGCAAGGGACCAAGTCAATATGGCTGCCCTCAGGACAATCCGTCGAAGCCGCAACACAAGAAGGGAAACGAGAAGATGAAGAAGGACACGGGAAAATGGTGTGAGTACCATAAGATTCCTTGGCACAACACCAACGAATGTCGCTCCAAGAAGTCGCTCGTGGTCGAGATGAAGGCTTCTGAGTCAAAGGTCGATTCTGATTCCGAGTCAAATCCTGAAGGAGGGAAGCGAATTATTGATGCTGAACCCAGTGCCACGGTCACTACCACCAAAGTCTGACCAAGTGAACCAAAAGAACCAGAGGAAGGGGAACACCTTTTGCACTTGCAGATGTGGGTCAAGGGGGCTCTGATTCATTTCATTGTCGACATTAGTAGTTAGAAGAAATTGATTTCAGAAGAGGTCATCAAGCATATTAATATTCCAACGACACCACATCCACAAACCTACACCATCGAATGGATTCATCAAGGAAGAGATCTCTGTGTCAGCCAACAGTGTCGTCTGCCCTACGACATCAAGCCTTTCAAAGATGAGGTACTGTTTGATATTGCTCCCCTTGAAGTTTGTGATGTTCTTTTAGGACAACCATATTTGTGGAAGTGTCATGTTGTGTATGATTATAGAACTTGGAGTGTTATTATTACTTTGGGTAGACAATTGTACAAGATCCCAGAGGTGGCACTGCCTACTGCTATTTCTTTAATATTTGCTAAGAAATGCAGTAAGGTCATTTCATAGACCAGTAAGTTCGTCTTCTTTGTGATCCATGCTCATAGTAAGAAGAAGGTTGTTGCCACATCCATGGCCTATACACAATGTCTCTCTTTGAAGTAGAAGTAAGTGAATGAGATCATTGAAGAATACAAAGACATCTTCGCCTCACCTACAGGGGTACCGACACACTGCCAATTCAAGCATCCAATTGATCTAACCCCCGACACATCTCTACCTAATGGACCAGTCTATCGACACACATTGATGGAGAATGACGAAATCATGCGTCAGATCCAAGAGCTTCTTCAAAAGGGGCACATCAGATCCATCTCCTCCCCTTGCGAAAGCTCGATTGTACTGGTGTAGAAGAAGGACAAAACCTGGTGACTCTGCATTGATTATAGAGCCTTAAAAAAATCACAGTCAGAAACCGCTACCCCATTCCCAGGATTGATGACCTTCTTGAAAAAATAAAGGGGGAGAAGTTATTCAACAATATTGACCCGAAGTCTGGCTACCACCAAGTTCCCATCGAACCAACTGATGTATGGAAGATCACTTTCAAGTCTAAATAAGGTCTCTATGAATGGCTAGTCATGCCCTTTGGCTTAATAAATGCACCAACCACTTTCGTGAGGTGGATGGACGATGTATTGAGACCCTTCACCAACTCCTTTGTGGTTGTATATTTGGATGACATCCTCATCTTCAACAGAACGTGGGAGGAGCACATGCATCACATTCAACAGGTTTTGAGAACTCTGCGACAACACAAGATTTATGCCAACTTGGAAAAATGCTCTTTTGGCTTGAACATAGTCTAATACCTGGGATACATTGTTGATGAGCATGGGGTACATGTTGATCCAGCTAATATCCAAGTCATATGTGACTGGCCAGCCCCGACCACACTGACCGAGCTTTGAAGTTTCTTGGGACTAGCCAATTTCTACCGACGGTTCGTGTTGGGATTCTCCCATATTGCCTGGGCCCTCATCCAGGTGACAAAGGGCGGTGGTAGGACCAAGTTCGTGTGGGGGAATGAGAAATAATGAGAATTTGATGATTTGAAACATTATTTGTGCTCAGCTCCAATACTCTCGTTGCCCGATCTACAACAACCATTTGATATTGAAACTGATGCATCTGACTATGTTGTGGGCGTAGTTCTCACTCAGCATGGGCATCCGATGGCATACCATAGTGAGACACTCTTCGATGTTGTCCGGAAATATCCCACCTATGACAAGGAAATGTATTCCATTGTACAAGCCCTCCGTCAATGGAAACATTACATTCTAGGGAAAGAGACGATCATGCACACTGATCATAAGCTTCTACAGTTCATACAGACACAGGGGAAATTTCAGAACGACCGACATCAGAAGTGGTCCACCTACCTACAACAGTTCCATATCAACATAAAATATAAGACATGTATCTCCAATCGTGTCGATGTCTACCTCAGTCGGCCTCTTGTGGCTGCACTCACCACTATGATCCATTCCTATGGACATGAAACATCGGAGTGGCCCCAACTTTACCATCAAGATATGGACTTCACCACCACATATTAACTCTTGGGTATAGGCGCCACTATCATTGATTTTCACATTAAGGACAGACTCTTATGCCACCTGGGCCATCTCTGTGTTCCTACAAGTGAGCGTGCAAAGCTGATTTGTGAAGCCCACTACAGTCGGGTGGCAGGACATTTCGGTGTAGATAAAATTGTGGCCATTCTTTAGAAACATTTTTATTGGCCAAAACTTCGAAATGACGTCAACAAATATATCAGATATTACATTGCCTGCACCATTGCCAAGAAAGCCATCAAGAAGCAAGGCTTATACACCCCTCTTCCTATTCCTGAGAAGATGTGGGAATCCATCTCCATGGATTACATGTCTGGTTTTCTATCCACCAAGCACAAAAATGATTGCATGTTTGTGGTCATTGACTCGTTTTCAAAGATGGCCATCCTCACAACATGTAAGAATAATGTCACAGCGGCAGATACTGCCAAGATATTCTTCGAACGAGTTTGGGTCCACTTTGGTATCCCACAAACCATCATCTCTGACTGAGACAACAGGTTCCTCAACACCTTTTGGTCAATTCTCTGGTCTCTGTTGGACACCAAGCTCACAAAATCCACTGATTTCCACCCCCAAACTGATGGCCAAACCGAGGTCATCAATCGGATGATTGTGCACATCCTGCGCATGTACAATTCTAAGCATCCCCGTACATGGGACGAGAGTCTCCCATATGTCCAACACAGTTACAACAGGGCTCTCCATAGTTCCACCGGCCATAGCCCATTTTAGGTTGGTCTGGGATTCCAAACCTTGGGACCCATTGATATTGCACTTCCTCTTGCCACCGCACATACATGCTCTTCTCTTGATCAGTCTGTGATCGATAAAGCCACCAAATTCATTGAGCGTATTCAACACGTCTTCCAAAAGGTCCAGGAGATTTTGCAGAAATCTAATGCTAAGTACAAGCAGTGCCATGATTAACACAGGGTACCACACTAGTTTCAAGTTGGCGACAAAGTCTGGTTACATTTGTAGAAGGAGCATCTCACCAGACCCCACTGAAATATTTTCCCACTTATTTATGGGCCCTACACTATCACCAAGGCTATGGGTAGCAATGATTTTGAGCTCAACACTCCACCCTTCCTTGGTCTGCATCCAGTATTCAATGTGGATCTCCTTCGACCATATTTTCCATCGTTATTGGACACCTTTGAGATTTCCGAACAACTGACACCAACATATCTCAACCTTGACTGCATGGAACAAGCATCCACCGATCAGATAGTGGACACACAGGTCAAGAGCACTCGCCAATAGTGGATCCAGCTTTATCAGGTTGTCAAGGCAGGGCAACTCCTACACCAAGGCAAGTGGCTCACCCGAGGCCAAATCCAACAGAATTTTCCTCACCTGATGGGGGAACTCAACGCAATGGAGACCATTTCTTCCTAAGGGGGGAGGATTGATCCAAGTGGATATTGGTGGCCACCCACCTATTCCAACTGGATCCTCATGTCTGTTTTTGATTCAACATGTCTTTCTGTAATGCTTTATAATTGTTAGTTCTACACTTCTGGGGATGTTTGAAGCCTCACACATTATCCAGGTGGATACAGGTGGCCTCTTGCCTAATCCAACTGGATTATTTTGTATGTTTTCATGTCAACACATCTTGTTGTACTTCCAGGGTTGTTTTGGGACCCTAAACATTGTTATTTTGAATCACCATAGTTAGACTATAGACAGAGTCAGATTCTGATGGTGGAATGTATAGATATTTGAAATACCTTTCCAACGGTCTATCACGCGCCTAAAACAAAGGTCGTATGCAAACGTTACGACCCTTAGAAGTTGAGGTACCAAATTACACCAACTTACCAATAGGGCCCACATGACTTTTGGCGTTTCACCTTCTAGGGTTAGGTTTTTGGATGTCTAGGGTTTTGGAATTCATGAGTAATATGAAAAGGGCCTATGGAGCCTCATTGTAATCCATTATGCTCAGACAGATGCGCGTAGCAGCCACATCTCTTCTCAGATATAGCTACCACCATTCGAGCAAGTTTCAGTTCTGCAGTTTTACAATTTCAGCCTATTTCATTATTTAATAGAAGATATTGTTCACTTGATATTTGTGTTATTCTTCCTATCTCTATGTTTATGATATTCAGCCTGTTAATCAGTTTTTTGTGCTCCTAAATCCGGATCACACATATTCTTCAAGATCCTTTCGCATTTCTGTTGGAAACATTAGAGAAAGAGACCTTTATGAGTTACTTATAATCAGTCAGTGGAATTGGTTCTTCAAAGTGGATTAGTTTTCAGATTGGATTTAATTTTCAATTTGAATTTCCATTAAGCATGGTTATGCAAGGAATTCAATCACTAGACAAGGTCCTTGCATGGTTTCTCTGGATTTTTGATTTCACTTGATAAATCATCTCAGAGATCAGGTTATAAGTAGGGGAATAAGCTCATCATATGAGTATTTTTGTTTCTTTTAGTTTCTTGGTTTGCAGTAGATAAAAAATAAGACTCCGTAGCCTAGTGGATAAGGCACTGGAATTGCAATGTTCTTAGCAACTCATAGGGAGCATGTCATCCCCTGTGGAGCCAATGTTAGCACATGAAATGTTCAGGAGTAAAAACGTATGACCTTAGTCCATGTAAGAGTCTTTGTGTCATGATAGTGTTCATCATCATGAAAGAAATAGGGGTCAACATTGGTCACACCCTTGGTCTTAAACTTATCATTATCATGTGTCTTGTCTCAAAGGGATGTACAAAAGGTTCCTTATGTCATTTTCAACCATTTGAGGGTCAAATCAAGTGTCTAGTATACTTGTTGCAAACTCACCTGAAAGTTCGCAACATATCAAGAAAGTACATCATGCACTAATCACACATCATTATTGTGACGCCCCCAAAAATAAAAAAAAATATTCTTGAAATTTAAATTGCTGAAAATTTATTTCCATTTTTAGTAAATTTGAATTTGGGGAATTTTTGCCATTTATGGCAACTTCGAATTTCGAATTTGATATTTGTAATTAATCATTGTGACTGTTGGGAAGAGATCTATTTGGACTCAACTAACTATTTGACTATGACACTTGTATAACAACAGAATAATTATATTAATTGCAGGAGGAAAAATGGAACAACCATGTTAAAATCAACTGACCATGACTCCATGAGTGGGGAACATGTTGGAACTACCTCTGGGCTGATTATTACAAGTGGAAAATCAGATATTTGGCCATTGGCAGCCCCTGAAAATCAGGGATTTAGATGGCTACGAAAATCCCCAAAGGAGGGAAAAAGACCTGGGCAAAAATGGTTAAAGAGCATATGCGAGGAGGCATGACGCTGCCAAGTATGCTAGGGAAAAGATTTTGAGTTCTCTTGCTGTTATGAACACTATGGATTGAGTGTGAGGCAAGGGGAGTCTACTGAATGGAAAGACATTTGCGGAGGAAGAGGTTCCAAGTTTTCCCTCATGGATTCATGGTTAGGCTAGGGGGTGAATCGGACAAGTGATTTGGCTGTCCTGTTCTACGGTTGGGAGGAACGTGGCTGTTCCCTTTGTCTTCTCGTGATCTGGTTCAGATATGTGCTCTACTTCTTCTCTGTCTGAATGATTTTATATCTGATGCATTGTACTTGTTAAATCGGAATTGTAACGATTTCCATTTTCTGTTCGAATGTTTTTTTTCCGATGTCATGTATCTATTAAATCCGAACTGGAATAATTTCTATTCTTTGTCTAAATGATTTTATATCTGATGCATTGTATTTGTTAAATCAGAACTATAATGATTTCCATTTTCTGTTCGAATGTTTCATCCGATGTCATGTATTTATTAAATCCGAACTGAAATAATTTCCATTCTCTGGTGAATGATTCAATCACGGATGTAATGCATCTACTAATTTTGATAGATAATAATGCATAGGAGAAATCCGGTTGAATTCATGAAACCTAAAGACTGACAGAGAATATAGGGAAAATCTAATCTCGAATGACCACTTTCTGAACGAACGATAGAATTGGGCCGTTTATTTTTGTATGATAGTTGAAAGGGTTATGCATGGATAAATCCTGGAAGAAAATTTCCTCTAAATTAGATCCACTGCTAGTTTCTTTCCTTATTTGTCCTCTGAGTCAAAGCAATGCTGAGATTTGCATGTTAAGAGTGGAGGTTATGATGTATTTTCAATTTAGCTAACTGTATGAATAATGCCGAGACAACTTTCTGAGTTTTGAAAACTATACTGCTTTTCCTATTCATTAAACAGACTATGTAGAAAACAGATCTGTAGCTGAGGTAGGAAGATCGACTACTATACTAGTTTCCCTTACAATTCATGAACCTAACCCGTATAAAGGTATTTCGAACAAGAGAATACAGAAACAAAAAGTTATACTATATAAATTGCAATGGTAGATCTATTAGATGAACTACTTTAACAATAAAGGAATCTCGGATGCACCTTTCTTATTTTAGAATTTTTCCTTTGCCCAAGACTGTACAACTACGACTATTCATATTTAGACTTCCCTGTTTTAATAATGTTGCACAAACAAAATGAAAACAAGAAGTGCCAAGTCGTGAGATCCTGAACCCCGAAAATCCGGAAGTGTTGGTCCCATTTTCTTTTCTCTTTCGGAATTTGGGAGTTGTTGTGTGTTGATGTTTGGCTTTTGAAGTCATGAAATCCCAAACCCCAAAATCCTGAAGTGTTGGTCCAACTTCTTTTCATTTTTGGAATTCAGGAGTTGTTGTGTGTTGATGTCTGGCTTTTGAAGTCGCGAAATCCCGAACCCCGAAACCCCGAAGTGTTGGTCCCACTTTCTTTTCACTTTCGAAATTCGGGAGTTGCTGTGTGCTGATGTTTGGCTTTTGAAGTCGTGAAATCCCGAACCCCGAATCCACGAAGTGTTGGTCCCACATTTGTTACACTTTCAGAATTCGAGAGTTGTTGTGTGTTGATATTTGGTATTTGAAATAGTGAAACCTCGAACCCCGAAGCCCCGAAGTGTTGGTCCCACATATTTTCACCTTTCGAAATTCAGGAGTTGTTGTGTGTTGATGTTGGTATTTGGAATAGTGAATCCCCGAACCCCGAAACCCCGAAGTGTTGATCCCATATTCTTTTCACTTTTCGGAATTCGAGAGTTGTGGTGTGTCGATGTTTGGCATTTGAAATCGCGAAATCCTGAACCCCAAAATCCCGAAGTGCTAGTCCCACCTTCCTTTCACCTTTTCACAATTCGGAAGTTGTTGTGTGATGATGTTCGACATTAGTAATCGCCGAAACCCGATTGACCTCTGTTTTTCCACAAAAGTGTAATAACATTGTAGGAATTTTTGTTATAGGAACAACTCTAGTATTATAAGGAATGGACTGGTAGAATTGATGGAGGATTTTCATCCGGGATAGAGGTGGAATAGAAATAACCATTTTTTAGCACGATTTTTTTTTTAAAGAGTTCTGCTCGCCATGAGATCATACACTTTAAGTTTTTGAATTTTCATAATTAGACTATTGTTTAATGGCATAAACCGTAGAGGACAAAAGGGATCCTTCGAAGTAAACTAGATTGGTGTAATAATGACGTTCTGGACAGAAATGAATCTTATCTTCTCTTAGTTTCTAAGCTTAAACGAAATTGAATTATGTCATAGAATTTTTTTTTATGGTGAATTTGAGGTTCATTACAATTATACCTTGGAAATGTGTCAAGGGATATCTCATTGTTTTCAATGCCTTTAATGCATCATTTTCTTCAAGTGGATTTCAAGGAACAAGTCTAACAATTTGAATGAAGCGCGCTGCCATTGTTTTGAAATATGGCGCTACAAACTGGCTGTAGCAGATGAAAGAGGATTGAATGCTTCCAACTAAGACCCAGTCTAGTTTGTGAGACACCAATTGAATTTTCAGATATATCAGGTACCCTATTTAATGATTGTGCGTTGACTGAAGGCTTATTATACTAATTTATAGTTGCTGTCAATTTTATGTGCTGCAAACTATTATATATTACCTACGTTGCAAACTCTTTGCACTTAA
This sequence comes from Picea engelmannii, assembly GCA_009831015.1. NCBI lineage: Eukaryota > Viridiplantae > Streptophyta > Pinopsida > Pinales > Pinaceae > Picea > Picea engelmannii. Next base: position 122,335 of record ML804445.1, read on the forward strand.
ATCCTATAGTATTGGTATACTAAACTTTGGAAATCTTCAAATTTGTTATGTTATACCAAAATTATCAATTTGCAACTACCTCTTGCAACAATAACCTTATCCATTATATTTTTTATGTTGCTACAAACTATGAGCCGCGAACCCTCTGTTTTATGACTAGACCAAACCCTCCTTGATTGTGCTTCACTTAGGTATGAGGTTTTAACTTTTCAAAGTCATTTTCCTCTTCAGATGTGTGAATTCTTGCAAACATGTTATTAAAACATAGTCTAAGACTGTGCGCTGCAAACTCAGATTGCGCACTGCAAACTTAGACTGTGCGCGACAAACTCAACTGTGCGTTGCAAACTCAACTGTGCACTGCGAATCCTCTGTTTTACACAAGATTGATACAATTTTTTTCCTGAATACAAACTCATTAAATTTTTGATTCTATTCTTTTATTTTCACCTCCTACTTGCATCCTATTCATCCTCACACTGTTGTTGTGCATGAATATTTTATTCAAGTAAAACCTAAGTTGTGCAATTTCTATCAAAAACCCTATTTTTCCGTTTTTATCATATATCTGATAACAAGCTGTTATAAGAGGTTAAAGGATTTTCAAAACAAGCTATCATGGACAGTTAGAAAGGTAAGAAGTTTTACAAAGGGGGAGAGATTGTCAGGGCTGAGCCACATGACATGTAACTTATCAATTACAAACCATTTTTCAAGGAAGCATTCCAGAGGGTGGCATGTTTGAATTTTTGTGAGAAAATGCAAAGAGGACGTCCTAGAGAAGCATTAGGAAAATATGAATACAAGATATTATATTTACATCAACATCATTTTTCCATGGTTCATTTTATTGCACATACATATAACATGAGTAATGATTTTTGTCTTAAACTGAGGTTACCATATTCATATGACTTCTGCAAAAGGTTACTTCATGTTCTAGAAAATTGTAGCAGGTTCTGGAAGGATTTCCCAGCTTGTTGTGAAAGTTTTAAAATTTGAAATAAATTTTGAATGTAAAAATGCGCCTACATGAAAGTTCGCAATGCATGCTGTAAAAAACATTGTGAACTGGTAATTCTGGGACAATTTGCAACGAATTAGTACACAACATAGTCATTTTTTCATCATAAATTTTAAATTCTGATTTGGGTACTTCTGAAATTTGTTTTGGAGATGAATCATAATATCTTATACTTTCTGACCAAAAATCAACCCGACCCAATTTGTTGTTTGTGAGAAAAGTTGAAATCATTATCTACAGGAAAGTTTGCAGCGAATCCTGAAATTGCGCTGCAAACTCTAACAATTTGATAAATCCGAGTTGTAGTAGGGATGCCACCTATCTGAGGGGGTTCAAATGGTTTTCTAGGAGGTATTTGGACATGAGGGACATGTGTTCTATCACCATATCAAGTAACATGACCTTTTTCAAAAGACATTTATCACAATAGATAAGATCCAAAAAAATAGGAGCTAGGTGGATTTTATGTTTCACCTTGTTGTAACAACTCCTAGAGAAAAGGGAATCCAATGCAACCACTTGGGATTCAACCTATTTATAGTAGGAAGGATTTATACTCTATAGATACCATTGGTTTTGTTGAGGAAAAGGTTGGATTCATGATCCAAGAGAGGAGAGAGCTGGAGGAGTAGTTTAGTTGCTTATTTGTAAGCCTGAGGGCCTATTTGTAATCAACATTTCTGCCCTTAAAGATTCATGAGAGTTGTTTATCAGATTGTATTCTTTGTTTTCCATTTCTCTTTTCATCCTCTTGCTTTAATATATTGCAGGTTTTGAGGATCATAGTTTCCATTGATTGATGGATTCATGAACAACAAAGGATATGTTGTACCTTGCCCATTAATCATTGTTTATTTTTTAAGCAATCTTTAATCTATTTGTAGAAAGGATCTTTGTACGATGGATGTTCTTCTTTCAGTCACATTCTCTATGCTTCTACCCATAATTATATATCACCTTTATTTGGTATACAATTTGATTTCCTTTGATCTGTAGGATGTTATGACTCCATGCCCAATGTGATGCCTCTGCAGATAGTTTTCTACCCTCTCCCTTTCTTTACTTAGTCTTGTTGATCCACTCAAGTATAAACTTGTTTTAATCATTTATATTCTGATGGGTACTGGGCTTGTTCTTAACGCAATCTAAGAACAACTCCCGGTGCTAACATTTTTGGTGTTGTTGCGGTGGACAAAGTTGAATATCTTCCCGGGTTGTACGACACATATTACTACCATTTTTTGATGGTGAGCAAGGATTGGTGACAGAATAGACTGCAATTTTTCACCATGGCGACTCCACACATTTGAAGAACTTGCTGGTGATTCAAATCAAGATACAAGACTCCATTGAGGAATGAGCTCAGACAGAAAAATGATAGGAAGACACAAGAAGTCCAGGTATCAAGATATAAGTTTCTTTCAAGAGCTCATATTCTTTTTTATTAGTTCTTTCCCATCCTTTCCTTCATATATCAGGAGAATCATCCTTTTTTTTTAACTCTGATAGCCATAATCCTATTACTATATATCCCTCTTTGAAAGAAGAAGGTCTTCATTCTTCTTACATAGTTGATGTTGACCCTAGTCCTTCATCTGAAACATATGAGAATAATTTTTGTATTCAAATCCTTCCTAAACATGATTATCCCTATAACCATGTGAATAATACAACTGATTCACCACCTTCTCTAATCATAGTACCATATTCTACCACCACTAATGGAATTTGCAATCAATCCATTGAACCTCACTTTCAACCTACTGATGTTCAATCCAGAAAAATAGAAAAAATGTTTAAACCCTTAAAGATACAATCTACTCTTCATCCTTACCCTCCCAAGTTTTTAGAATATCTGTCTCCTTTTGTTGGAGAAGATCATATTATAGATGAGAAGCATTTGGGAGATTTTCAGAATGTCATTGACAATTTGGAAATCATGCATGAGGATGTTGTTATGAGGTTATTTTCCAAATATTTGGTTGGAGATGTTGCTTTGTGGTTTAAAAATATAGAGGTTGGTTCCATTGGTTCGTGGGATGAGTTGTTTGGTGCATTTTCAAGGTACTCGAGAGAGAACAAATTTCTTGATTAGTACTTTGCTGAGTTTTATGATTTGAAAAGAGGGGAGGATGAAGCTCTTTCTATTTTCAATAGGAGATTTTATAGTTTTTATTGTATCATGCCTTTAGATATCTGACCTCCTGAAGCTACTACTAGATTGTGTTATGTAACAACTCTTCATCCATATTTTTCTCTTCTTCTCCTAGAAAGGAGGTTTGTCACCTTGCAACAAATGTTCATTGATGCTCAAGAGGATGAAGACAATATCAAAGCCTGTGGAAAATTTTTAGATGAAGTTAAGGATGAGGAGTGGAATGCAGACATCGCTGACATTGAACATGAACAAGAAGGATTCCATGAGAAGGAGTTGGCATAGAATCCTGTTGAGGAGCTAGATGTTGTATCTAATTTTGTTATTTATGATATTCAAGAATCCTTTTGTTTACCTATATATGATGAGTACAATAACTATGATGAGGTTGATTTCCAAAAAACATTAGAAATATCTTTTCATCTAGAAAAGGTATGTTTTCAACAGTCTTATGAAAGCATTCATCCCATTTATGACAGTTATGACCTCTATCATAGGGAAAATTGTGACTTATTTGGAGGTAAGTCATTTCCCGTATGTTTAGAGAAAAGAGAGTTGAGCTACAAAATCACACAAGTTTTTTTTAACATAATGATAAAATTATTATTCAACATCAACCTTTCCATGTTCTTAGTGATCCTATGGTTCTCTATATGGATAATTTTATTGAGGTTGAAATGCATGATAAGGAAAATAATCAAACTGTTGCCAATTGTTCTAAGAATGATCTTGCATTTGAAAACTTAGAACAAGAAAAATCAACATTTGAAGAAAATGATACAACGAAGAAAGAATCTTGTATGTTACTCTATACTTGTGAACATGAAGAAACTATAGACACATGTTGTCCTTTCCTTTTTATCGATCAACAAGTGGTATTCAAACATATTCTTCAAGATCCTTTTACATTTCTTTTGGAAACATCATAGAAAGAGACCTTTATGAGTTACCTAGAATCAATCAGTGGAATTGGTTCTTCGAAGTGGATGTGTTTTCTGATTGGATTTAATTTTCAATTTTAATTTCCATTAAGCAGGGTTATGCAAGGAATTCAATCAATAGAAAAGGTCCTTGCATGAATGCATTGGATTTTTTATTTTATCTGATCAAGCAGCTCAAAGATAGGGTTATAAGTAGGGGAATAAGCTCATCATACGAGCATTTTTGTTTCTTTTAGTTTCTTGGTTTGCAGTAGATCAATAATAAGACTCAGTATCCCAGTGGATAAGGCATTGGAACTGCAATTTTTTTGGCAAATCATAGGGAGCATGCCATCCCTTGTGGAGCCAATGTTAGCATATGAAATTTTCAGGAGTCAAAAATTCTGACCTTAGTCCATGTAAGAGTCTTGGTGTCATGATAGTGTTCATAATCATGAAAGAAATAGGGGGCAAAATTGGTCACACCCTTGGTCTTAAACTTATCATTATCATGTGTCTTGTCTCAAAGGTATGTACAAAAGGTTCCTTATGTCATTTTCAACCGTTTGAGGGTCAAATCAAGTGTCTAGTCTACTTGCTGCAAAATCACCTGAAAGTTCGCAATGTATCAAGAAAGTACCTCATGCACTAATCACACATCATTATACCTTGGAAACGTGTCAAGGGATATCTCATTGTTTTCAGTGCCTTTAATTCATCATGTTCTTTAGGTGGGTTTCAAGGAACAAGTCTAACAATTTGAATGAAGCGCGCTGCCATTGTTTTGAAATATGGCATTGCGAACTGGCTGTAGCAGATGAAAGAGGATTGAATGCTTCCAAATAAGTCCCATTCTAGTTCGTGAGGCATGAAATGAAGTTTCATATATATCAGGTACCCTATTTAATGATTGTGTGTTGACTCAAGGCTTATTATATTGGTTTCTAGTTGCTGTCAATTTTCTGCGCTGCAAACTGTTACATATTACCTATGTTGTAAACTCTTTGCACTTATCAAATCCTACAATATTGGTATCCTAAACTTTGGAAATATTCAATTTTTTTATGTTATACCAAAAATATCAATTTGCACTACTGCTTGCAGCAGTAACCTTATCCATTATATTTATTCTGATGCTACAAATTGTGCACTGCAAACCCTTTGTTTTATGACTAGAACAAACCCTCCTTTACCTTGGTTCACTTAGGTCTTAGGTTTTAAATTTTCAAATTAATTTTCCTTTTCATATGTGTGAAGTCTTGTGAACATGTCATTAAAACCTAGTCTAAGACTGTGCACTGCAAACTCAAACTATGCACTCAAAACTCAGACTGTGCACTGCAAAATCAATTGTGCGTTGTGAATCCTCTGTTTTACACGGGTTTTCTACAATATTTTGCCTGACTACAATCTCATTAAATTTGGGATTTTGTTCTTTTATTCTCACCTCCTACTTGCAGCCTGTTCATCCTCACACAATTTATATGCATGAATATTTTATTAAAGTAAACCCTAAGTTGTGCCATTTCTATCAAAAACCCTATTTTTCTATTTTTATCATATATCTAATAACAAGTTGTTATAGAGGGTAAAGGGTTTTCAAAACAAGCTATCATGGACAATCAACGAGGTAAGAAGTTTCACAAAGGGGTAGATATTGTCAGGGCGAAGCCACATGCCATGTAACTTATCAATTATGAACCATTTTTCAAGGAAGCATTCAATAGGGTGGGTTTTTTGAGTTTTTGTGACAAAATGCAAAGAGGACATCTTGAAGAAGCACTAGGAAAAGATTAATACAAGATATTATGTTTACATCAACATAATTTTTCCATGGTTCACTTTATTTCACATACTTATAACTTGAGTAATGATTTTTGTCTTAAACTAAGGTTACCGTATTGATATGACTTCTGCAAAAGGTTACTTCATGTTCCAGAAGATTGTAGCAGGTTCTGGAAGGATTTCCTAGCTTGTTGTGCAAGTTTTAAAAGTTGAAATAAATTTTGAATGTAAAAATGCACCTACAAGAAAGCTCGCAACAGGTGTTGTCAAAGGTGTTACGAACTGGTAATTTTGGGATAGTTTACAGCGGATTAGTACAAAACAGAGTCATTTTTTCACCATAAATTTTAAATGTCGATCTGGGTTCTTCTAAAATTTTTTATGGAGATGAATCATAATATCATGGACTTGTTGACCAAAAATAGACCCGAACTAGTTCATCATTTTGGATAAAAGGTGAAATCATCATCTAAAGGAAAGTTTGCATCGAATCCTGAAATTGCGCTGTAAACTCTAAGAGTTTGATAAATCCGAGTTGTAGGAGGGATTTCACCTATCTGAGGGGGTTCTAATGGTTTCCTAGGAGGTATTTGGACATGAGGGACATGTTTTCTATCACCATATCAAGCAACATGACCTGTTTCAAAAGACATTTATCACAATAGACAAGATCCAAAAAAATAGGAGCTAACTGGATTTTCTGTTTCACCTTGTTGTAACAGTTCCTAGAGAAAAAAAATCCAATGCAACCACTTGAGATTCGACCTATTTAGAGTAGGAAGGATTGATACACTATAGATAAAAATGGTTTTGTTGAGAAAAAGGTTGGATTCATGATCCAAGAGAGGAGAGAGCTGGAGGAGCAGTTTAGCTGCTTATTTGTAAGCCTGAGAGCCTGCTTGTAATCAACATTTCTACCATTAAAGATTCATCAGAGTTGTTTATCAGATTGTACTCTTTGTTTTCCATTTCACTTGTCATCCTATTGCTTGAATATATTGTAGGTTTTGAGGATCATAACTGCCATTGATTGATGGATTCATGAACAACAAAGGATTTGTTGTAGCTTTCCCATTAATCATTGTTTATTGTTTAAGCAATATTTAATATGTTTGTAGAAAGGATCTCTGTATGATGGATCTTCTTCTTTCTGTCACATTATCTATGATTCTACCCATAATTATATATAACCTTTATTTGGTATATAGTTTTATTTCCTTTGATCTATAGGATGTTATGACTCCATGCCCAATGGGATGCCTCTGCAAACAATTTGTTGCCCTCTCCCTTTCTTTACTCAGTCTTGTTGATCCACTCAAATATAAACTTGTTTTAATCATTTATATTCTGATGGGTACCAGGCTTGTTCTTAAATCAGTCTACGAACAACTCCTGGTGCTAACAGGGGGGCGACAATTTTTTTCCTGGTTGTAACATCCTTGCTATAATGCCCAATTTAGTAATGTATAATGTAGATATGATATATGGATACAAGCCAAGCGATATAATATGTGAACAACTATATCCAAAATTTATAAATAAAAATGTGATGCTAGTTGCAGATTGACATGGACAGAGATGTGGGGGATGATTTATTAAAAAGAGAGGATGGATCTAAGGGGGTCTAAAGAATTCATGGGTTTTAAATCCCAATTTTTTTCTTGATTTTAATGTTTTGAGTGAACCTTCTAAATATTCCCTTGAGTGTAGAAGAGTCCAATAATTGAAGACATGTAAGAGGGTGGGTGTGAGAAGTCACATCCCATAGTTATTGGTGGCATCGGGCTGAGTACAATCATCTTAGGGAAGAGTGTGATTCAAGTAAGTAGGGAAAAATGAGAGGAAATTCATATGGGACAACATGGGAGTTTTTATAGACAATTTTATGCATGGGAATGGGGAGACAACAGGGGAGGGGAGTCTAGGAGCTTGGAAGCATCAATGGTGGAAATTTAAGCAACTATTGGGATCTGTTGAAGGCTGATGAAGCAATTTGTTAGGCTTGTAGAAGAGGCAGGTTATTAGTTCTGTAGAGTGAACTCCTTGTGTGAGAATTTCCATTGGAGAAACAATGTTGTTGCTATTAGTTTTTCTTACTAGCTAACATCCCTAGAGTCCCCAATAGAGAGATTCCTGGCCAACCTATGCTAGAAGCCTTGATAAAAGAATGATAAAGCCCAAGGGACTGCTTGCAGAGAAAAGGGTACATTCCTTGAGTCGAGAAAGTTGAGAGGAAGAGAGTTGGAGGAGTTGGGATAATTGTAGGAAGGATTAGCTAGTTGTTGGAATATTGAGCTACGAGTGGACAGTGGAGAGACACCCTACTTTGTGGATTCCTATCCCCAGCTCAAGGGTGACTTGTTGTTGATATTTGGAACAACAAGTCTATGGTTGGGTGGAATGTTCATCCTCTACACCTGGTTGCACAACTGTTATAACAAGATAAGTGTTTTGTCTCATGCATGAGTTACAATGAATGTTTAAATTGTTGTGCATTAACTCTGTGTTTGAAATGATTTATATGTTGTTGTATGGGAGTAGATTAGTTGCATTCATATTTTAAATTATTGATGTTAAATGTATGGGCGTTCTTAACATGATGTGTTGTATTTAAATTAATGGTATCAAATTTTTTTATGTGTTTAGTAGGGAGGGACTTTATAGATTGAAATAATATGAACCAAGTAATGAATATTCCTTTGATAAAATATGCACTTACTTAACTTGACATACAATTGATGCTCTCTCAAAATTTGTACCACCATCTTTAAATGTTTCTCATGTTTCTCCTCTATCTTTGAGTAAATGCAGAGATAGAAGTTGATACCAAGAAGATAGAGGCCATTAGAGGATGGCCAACGCAAAGAAATTTTACAAAAGTCAAATCATTTATGAGACTTGTAGGTTATTACCAAAGACTCATAAAAGTTTTTTCAAATATTGCAAGCCCAATTACTTATTTGTAAAAGAAAGAAGTGAAATTTCAATGGACTTCCAAATGTGAATAGAGTTTTGATTAGTAGTTGAAGGACATTTTTAAAAGTGCATCAAACATAAAAATTGCATACCTAGATGAAGATTTTGTTGTGTGCATAGATGCATGCAAGGAAAGGCTTGGTGGATTCTTCCCAAAAAATGAACATGTGTTATGTTATGAGTCAATAAAATTGAAAGAACATGAGAGGAATTATGCCACACATGGTTTAGAAATGACATCCATTATTCATGCAGTAAAAATGTGGAAACATTACCTCATGGGAAGAAAATTTGAACTAAAGATAGATTATTCTGGTCTGAAACATTTGTTTGGACAACCAACACTTAATGCCAGGAAAACTAGATGGTTGGAATTCCTCAGTGAGAATGACTATGATATAAATCATATCAAGGGTAAAAAGAACCAAATGGCTAATGCACTTAGTAGGAGAGTGCACAAAATGCATGCTACAACCATTATCATGTACAAATATGATTTAAGAGATATATTTGTAGAGGCTGCAAATTCATATTAACATTATTTGCAAATAAAAGAAACATTATAGAAAAGTAATTTTCAGTATAAATTTAAATATTTTTAGCGAAAAGAAGATGGAGTCCTCATGTATATAGGAAAATTATATGTGCCAAATTCTAGAGAGATAAAAAATACAATGTTGATAGAAATGCACAATGTGCCATAAGCTAGGCACCCAAGATATCAAAAATAAATTGCAGTTATAAGAAGCCAATACCTTTGGCCATGAATGAAGAAAGAGGTGTCTGATTACATAGTCATATGCTTAGAATGTCAAAAGGTAAAAGATGAACATAGACATCTAGCTAGACTACTATAGCCATTGCCCATTCCTGAGTGGTAATCAGAAGTTGTTACAATATATTTTATTGTTAAGCTATCGAGAACAATGAAGAAACATGATTCCATCATGGTAGTGGTGGATAAATTAAATAAGGATGCACATTTTATTTTGGTGAAGAAAACTCACAAGGAAACCAACATTGCAGAAATTCACATGAAGGAAATTGCTAGGATACATGGAGTGCCCAAGGAAATAGTTTCGGATAAAGATCCCAAGTTCACATGATATTTTTGAAAGGGGTTGTTCAAAGGATTTGGGACAAATTGAAATTTTAGTACAACATATCACCCATAGTCAGATGGAAAAATAGAGCGGACTAATGGGATAATTGAGGATATGCTAAGAGTGTATGTAATGGACCAACCATCCAAGTGGGAGGACTATATCCATTTAATTGAGTTTTCTTACAATAATATGTACCAAACATCATTGAAAATGAGCCCATTTGAAGCCTTGTATGGAAGGAAATGAAACATGCCAGTGAGTTGGGATAACCTAGTAGAAAGAGAAATTATTGTGCCATATTTGCTAAAGGAAATGGACGAATAGATGATAAAGATTAGACATAATTTAAAAGTTTCTCAGGATAGGAAAAAGAGTTATGCAGACAAGAATAAAACTTATAGATATTTTAAAGTGGGGGAGCATGCGTTTTTAAAAGTAAAAGCGAAAAGAAGCTCGCTAAGACTGGGATGTTTCCCGAAGTTAGTAGAAAGATACTGTGGGTATCTCGAAGTCTTGGAGAAGATAGGCTCAGTTGCATACATGTCAGCATTTCCTACATCCATGAGAGTTCATAATTTATTTCATGTGTCTTTATTGAAGAAATATATACCCAACCCTAACCACATAATTGATTGTACTGTGATCCAGGTGGAATACGAAGGGGAATTTTGAGTGGAACCAATGTGCATGCTGGACCAGAAGGTCAAAGTTCTCAGGGATAAAACTATCGGCCTATTAAATGTCCAATGAACCTGCTAGGGTCCTAAATATTCTATGCAAGATCATGAGGAGACCATACGGGAGGAGTACCCACAATTTTTTGTCAATTTTGAAGAAAACAAAATGTAAGAATGCAAGACTTTGTTTTGGGCGGCTAGAGTTCTTAGAACCACATCTTGGAGCTTCCTAACCAACCTGCGCTAGAATCCTTGATAAAATAATGGTACATCCTAAGGAACTACGTGCTGAGAAGGGAGTGCATTCCTTGGGTCGAGCAGGTTGAGAGGAGCAAGAGATTATGGTTGGAACTATTGTTGGAGTTGTGAAATTTGTAGAATTTTTATTTTTCTTAGTATTATGATGTTAAATTTGTACATATATATCAACAAGGTATTGTACACTGAGGATGGTGCAAAATTGCATGGGAGTGGGAATGTAACATCCCTATTATAGTCCCTAGTTTAGTAATGTATAATGTAGATATGATATATGGTTGTGGGCCAAGGGATGCAATATGTGAACTTGGATATCCAAAATTTACAAGTAAAAATGTGATGCTAGTTGCAGATGAACATGGACAAAGATATGGGGGTTGAGTTATCCACAAGAGAGGAGGGGTATAAGGGGGTCTTATTCATGAATTTTAAATCCCAATTTTTTTTTCCTGATTTTAATGTTTTGAGTGAACATTTTACTTATTCCCTTGAGTGTAGAAGAGCCCAATCATTGAATACATGTAAGAGAGTGGGTGTGAGAATTCACACACCATTGTTATTGGGGGCACAGGGTTGTGTAAAATCATCTCAAGGAAGATTGTGCGTGAAGTAAGTAGGGAAAAAGGAGAGGAAATTCATACGGGACAACATAGGAGTTTTTATAGACAAATTTTTGCATGGGAATGGGGAGACAACGGGGGAGGAAAATGTTGGAGCTTGGAGGCATCAATGGTGGAAATTTTAGCAATTGTTGGGAGATTTTGAAGGCTGAAGAAACAAGTTGTCAGGATTGTATAAGAGGTAGGTTTTCAGGCCTGTAGAGTGAACTCTCTATTTGAGATTTTTCACTTGAACAACAATATTATTGCTATTAGTTTTTCCTAGTAGTTGATATCCATGGAGTCCCCAACAAAGGGATTCCTAGCCAACCTATGTTGGAAGACTTGATAAAATAATGGTACAACTTGAGGTATTTCTTTCAGAGAAGGGGGTACATTCCTTGGGTTGGGAAGGTTGAAAGGAAGAGAGTTGGGGGAGTTGGGATAGTCGAAGGAAATATTATCTGGTTGTGGGAATATTGAGCTATGAGTGGACAGTGGAGAGACACCCTATTTTATGGATTCCTAGCCCCAACTCGAGGGTGACTTGATGTTGAGACTTGGAATAGAAAGTCTATGGTTGGGTGTGTTATCGTGGGATTTTCACTTGTGCAAAACCCCAATACAAGTCCTCAAATATTGCGTAACTATAGAATATGCTAGCATTGTCACTTTAGTAAGAAATTCCCATGTTTTAGTGATGGAGGAGGTCCATCACGGGGGAGTATTCCCCAGTGACCTCAAGGGATCAAAGTATCAAGTAAATTAGAAAATCCTACCGCCCCCTCTCGTGACAAGAACTCTGCATCGTCAGCACAGAAAAACAGTAGTTCATGGCACAAGGATTAACTCCACAGCACAACAAAATAGTCAAAACTATGCAAAATGGCCAAAAAATTAAAAAGCGCTATGCACCCACTGAGCGCGCGCGCGCGCGCACAACATCTTCGTATCTAGAGCGCATATGCGCGGCTGTGGGGTGCAAAACCCACGCGCCTGCCAAACGACGCATTTATGAAGCTGGTCGGCCTCCCAACCACTAATGGATCGGCTCCCAAGTCGATTTGACATCAAATCCGAGCTCAATCTGCGTGGGGAG